>JAODUG010007944.1:11045-27212 GCA_027564795.1 Aphredoderus sayanus | reverse complement strand
TGAGGATTAGCACCTCTAAATCTGAGGCCATGGTTCTCAGCAGGAAACCAATGGAGTGCCTACTCCAGGTAGGGAATCAGTCCTTACCCTTTGAAGGAGTTCAAGTACCTCAAGGTCTTGTTCGCGATTGAGGGTACATTGGAGCGGGAGATTGGCCGGAGAATCGGAGCAGCGGGAGCAGTATTGCAATCGCTTTACTGCACCGTTTTGACAAAACGAGAGCTGAGCCAAAAGGCAAAGCTCTCGATCTACCGGGCAATTTTTATTCCTACCCTCACCTATGGTCATGAAGGCTGGGTAACGACCGGAAGAACAAGGTCTCGGGTACAAGCGGCCAAAATGGGTTTACTCAGGAGGGTGACTGGCATCTCCCTTAGAGATGGGGTGCGAAGCTCGGCTATCCAAGAGGAACTCGGAGTAGAGCCGCTGCTCCTTCACGTTGAAAGGAGCCAGTTGAGGTGGTTTGGGCATCTGTTAAGGATGCCCCCTGGGCGCCTCCCTAGGGAGGTGTTCCAGGTGCGTCCAACTGGGAGGAGGCCTTGAGGAAGACCCATGACAAGGTGGAGAGATTATATCTCCACACTGGCCTGGGAACACCTCGGGATCCTCCAGTCAGAGCTGGCTAATGTGGCTCGCGAAAGTGAAGATTGGGATTCCCTGCTGGAGCTGCTGCCCCTGCGACCCGACTCCGAATAAGCGGTTGAGGATGGATGGATGGATGTTGTGTTTACATTTACTGAATTAGATGGCCCTCCAGCTATTCAAAATAGAGTATAAAGTCAAGGCTCCTGTTAGGCATTCAACTCTAGAGTGAGAACCAGAATGTGGGAACATAAACAATGTCTTGTTTCAGGATTCTCTTGTGCTTTTAAATCAGCTGGGGAATCTATAAATTATAAGATCATGGCTTTCTAAACATATTTAACAATAAGAAAGTAACACAATTGTATATAGATCATAGGGCTTAGCTCGACAACAAAGCTCAAGTAGATCCACTCAAAGTCAGTAGAAAAGCATTAACTATGGTTTATAAAAAGCTCAGGCCCATTTGCCATGTTTTGGGGGCACAGTACCACAGGACAGCAGGATGAATTATTTAGCAAGGTTTGGAACAATTACTAGGTATTATGGTATGATATGGTATTTTATCAGAATTATAAAATTTTCATATGCACAACTAATCACTCGCAATGCTCTGGTAAACCCTGAGGTCACCATCCATGTAACACGTGTCTTCATTTCACATTAGTAGTTGTTGTTGTTGTCTTTGGAAGATATACGCTCTTCATGTTTGGTCTTTAAGAAATGACTTCCGGTGTCTTAACAGTATAAGCCACCTATGTTTCAACATCATTAGGTAGGTGAAGCTGGCTTGAGGTTGTCTGACAGAGGTAATTTAAACTGAAAGGCGAGCAGTGATGTCATTCCTCCTGGTGACAGGGGCACTGCTTGAGTCAGACACAGATGACAGAAAGGAAGTAATCTAGTGCTCACAGATAGGATGTCCCCTGGCCAGTGACAACAGAACCCTTACATCCCTATGACTTGCTTTGCACAGTCAGCATCACTGAGATCCTAACCCAGACACCCAGATAGCCAGACAGCCAGACAACAATGTCAAGCCCAGGAGCACTAATAGGTGAACAAAGAGGCAACAATTCAGTGACAAACGCACAAGCAAATAGATACAAAAAACTTAAAATTGGAACACATTGAGCAAATGACCCAGAAAATAATGACGCAAATTGCCACACAGATTCAAACAGCACTAACTTCTATAATAGCCTCAAACTATTGTACTGTTCCCAACACCAGACAGGTGAAACAATGTAAACACACACACGCGCGCGCACACACACATACAAACACACACACACACACACACATACACACCTCTTTGGGTGAGGCAGTGCACACTCACCCGGGTGTATGTGCTCCTCCTCGTCTGAGACATGGCTCTTGGTCGGCTGCCGTCTTGGCAGAAGGAAGTGTGTTTTCTGGGATAGGGTGCTGGCCAGATGGATTGGGGAAGGGGGGGGGGATCTGGTGATGCTGCTGAAACCTCTCTCTCCTTTCTCTGTCTCGCTCACCTTTGTTCACACCATGCCTTAATCCTCAGTGCACAACCTCCCCCCTGGCGGCCACACAGACCCAGGCACTGACTAGACAATCCGCCGCGTCGACCCGACTTCAGCTGGGATGCATGAGCCAAAAGAAGGAGAGGAGCGGGGAGGAAGCAGAGAGGGTATGTCTGCTCTGAGTGCATCAGCTGAGTGGCAGTACTGCGCTAGTCTGCAAGAGGGAGGGTGGTTTAGGCCCCGGGCCTTCTGCTGGGTCCTAAAGCCTGTGCTTATACTGTACACTCTCCCTCTCCAATGCACCTTGACTGACATTCTGCACTCTCACACACACATGCAGTATGATGTAGATTCTCTAATGACAACATGCTAACATAAGAAAGAATTACATGTCAATCTAACAGTCCCTCTCAATATAATGAAATATATACCGGTTGTTAGCTCTGTGAAGTATAGCCGGTTTCACATTACTGAAGCAGCTTTTCAATAACATCTTCAAAAGCAACACAGAGTGCAACTTTCCTGGCTCCTTGGGAAGCTGAGTGCAGAGGTAAATAAATAAATACTATCTTGCCTGGAAATGAAAGATGCAACATAGAGGCAGCTAGGGGAAAGCGGACCAATCCGATCCCATAACATTGTGTTTGAACACAAAACACCCCAGGTGACCCTCCATTATGTAGCGCAGGACAACCATGATAGGCCATGGATCACACCAGAGGCCAGCCTGATGTGTTGGCAGATCACAGAGGTAGGATTAACACTCTTTTATTGACTGTCTGTCTGCACAATGGAGGCTTTTACTCTATACTCTATTCACATTTTCTGCAATGGAGGCAAAGCTACATTATGGTGGCATTTTAACTATATAGAACTACCTAAAACAGACAAAGTAAGCACTGGAACGTGTATAAATTATACACTATATGCATATCCTAGATAAATGAACACTCATATAAAACCAGAGGCAAAAGCAAAAGGAGACAGTATACTGTATATAACATTTAGACATTTATAAAAGGACAAATCTTATTCTGGGTTGTGTATAATAAATCTTTGCAATCTCTTTGCACTCCTCTATGTAGTTGGGGGGATGGGGGTAGAGTGAGGATGTATGTGAGTTTGGGGGGAAGGGGGGTCAGCCACCAAAGAAAAAGGCATATCACTGTGTTAGCCCCCGGGTCACCAGTGCTGCCTTGTCACAGCAGAACAGTGCATAAACTGCAGTTGTTTTCCTTGGTTTACCAATCAATGTCTGTCAGTACCCCAGAGGTTCCTTCTGTTTCAGGACATTCCCAATTGTTGTAAAGGTCATACTGGGCAGGCACTGTGCAATGTGCCTCTTTTCAAAGCTTCAACATGGCTTGCTTTTCAGCTACAGCTCTCTGTTCCTTGTCCTTTTCTCTGTTAGTTGGTCCTTAGCTTCTAACACAAATGCAATCTTCACAGGTAAAACCTAAGACTAAAATCAACTGCAGACATTTCTCTTTATCGTTTTAACCAATCAATCTAACAGGACACAGCAGGGAAACAACAAAGACCTGTCAGTCACGAGTCAATACTTGTGTTCACCTATTGGTTGGTCTGATACAAGAGGTGCCAATTCCAAAGTTGTTAAATACATCTAAAATGAAAACAACAGCATGAAATAAAATCTGCAATTCCGATCTTTTATCACATCCTTTGATCTAAAACTCTGCTGTCTTCAGTGTATAGAAAAAGTAAAGGGAGTCCTGCTGCTCCAATATGTTTGGAGGAGACTAGTAATATCACCAGCAGCACCAGTTTCACAGTGCTCCACTCTCTGGAAAGTGACACACGGGAGGGGCGGAAAACGCAGCTAGGTACCCCCTGTTCAGAGTGTTTGGACTCCCTGACCAAGCTAACAAGAGCCATGCCCTACCAACATGGAGGACAAAAGAACAACGGACTGAGCAGCATGCAAGGTAAGTATAAATCTACTGCGGGGTCTTTCAGACATTGTGCCTACACTGACACTTGGATAAGGAGCAAAAACAGCAACCTGAGTCAGTAGTAGCATATTGAGAGCGTGCAAATAACATTAGTGCCATCAGGGTATTACTACAGAAGGGCCTGGAAAAACCAATAGGCAGGAAGGGTTTCATCTGTGAAGAGATTGGTTCCATACCGAATACAATTGGAACTGTACTGATAGGCCATGATTGTGGATCATTTTAAAGCCATGATCATTGTTTTTGCTGCCTATTAATAACAGCAAAACTTTATGAACCTATGTGAGCTATTTTGTATACAGTGTCTCTGTGTTATAAAATGTCAGATACAATGTAGTTACAATGTAGATAATGTCAAAAGGAAGGTAGTTTGGATATAGAGTAGATGTCTTTCACTTCATCCTTGGAACCGCAACATGAAGCGATGACTAGGTCAAACAGAAAGATCCTGTACTTTTACAGTTCCTTTGACAGGGCTGTAGCAAGGCTACATTTATATACCAACGGTTAAGTCACTATCAGGCATGACATGTTTGATGTACTATTATTTTTGCATTGTAAAAACAGCTGGAGAATATTGACACATCTAATGTGTCATGAAAACTGCAAAGTTGTGCCATCTAGTGACAGCATTGAAATACTAGCCTACTCAATGCTTGTTACATTGTTAACATTATAAACAGAACTACTCTTTCAACCTAACCTAAACAATAACTTTAAAACAATAACATACTTTTTTTTAAATAAGAGCAAATGAAACCTGTTATGAAGGCTATGACATAAGAAATATGATAATTGCTAAATGGGTGTGGCTTTGAATCCTATTAACATAAAGCTCATAATAGAACAATGGGCTACATAACACTAAACCCGAAGAATGCTGACTGTTGTAAAATACAATTCATTTGTTTATTTGAACCATAAATAATGACGGTCAAATTAAATTAAAAATAAAAAGTAGATATATAATATAGTTGAATCGGTATGTTTATAATTTTAATGCAATACGTCCAATATTATTGATATCTCTAGTGGAACATATCCCATTCAGCTGGTCGTGGCTGTCATCGGACACTCCCTTCATGGTCAGCTGCTACTGACAGCGACTAGCCTCAACACATGCTTTTAAGTCTATTGTTTTTAACAGCAAACACACCACACCTTCTACCACAGGGTGGGTGCATGTGATACCCCCTTCTTTGCATGTGCTATTTCTTACCTCTTTTGCTCGTGTAAATGTCCTCAACTTCGTCTCTGACAGCTATTACAGACAACATCCATCTATTGAATTTTTCATGGGAACATCCTGTGGTGTCCGATGTAATGCCTGACTGCTAATCGAGGGAGATTGGCTACTACAACCTTATAACCAACCAACTTCAACTGAACAGCCGTAATAGTACTAAGCATTGCAGAGTAGTTATATGATAATATGATAATGTTATTGTAGACTAATATGTGATTTGTGCCGTGTTGCTCATTATAAAACAGAATAAAGATGCTTTGTCTAACTACATTCGTTATACATGCTTATAAAACGTGAGTACAAATACAATTAAAAGGTTAACTAAATCAAAATCATGTAAATAATTGGAAGTCATACAATTGTAAAATGCATTAACAAAACCAACAACATTATGTATAAACAAATAAAAATTACTTCGATGTGATTAGTCATTTAGCAATGCTTCCTGTGTGTGCACCATAAATTCATATTTAAACACCATAAACCTGATCAGCTTAGCTGGCAGGGATGGCCAGACAAATTCATCAATTTTATAGAAGCCCAAGCTGTGGTACAGTTTATGGGCATCTGTCTGGAGCATAGATGTGTACAAGACAATATTCTGTACACCGTGACACGACACAAACTCCATAGCTGTTTGACAAAGTGCTTTGGCAATCCCCAAACCCCTGAACTCCCTCCTAACTGATATCCGCTTCAGTTCCCAGGCACCTGCTTGTGTGCAGCAAGGAAGTATGGCCACCGTCCCCACAATCGTCCCCTGGCACTCAGCCACCCAGAAACAGGACACCTGCCCATCCTGCATGTAACTGGATCTGATATCCAGGAGGTCTTCTTTGAGACCCAGTTGAATCCCCTGGTTGAATAGGTACCAGATTCCCTGGCGGGCAGCCACCACCAGGAGCACTGTTGTGATAAATGATACCAGGAGTGACTCAGACAACACCATCACCACCAAGACAGAGCTGACTAGAATGATCTGTACCCAGGTCTGCCCAAGAGCCTGAAGACACACAGCATTCAGGTGCTCAGCAAAGCCTGTGGCATACACTTCTCTGACCACATCATAGTCTTCATCCTGGTATTTACGAATACTGGCCATTGGAAGACCTGGAACAAAGAACAAAAACTCACTAGCAGAACAAATATAATGAATTAAACACTACATTTTACACTGACTGCAGTAAACAAAAATGGGTACGGAACTGCAAATATGATTTCGTGATGTCTAACAAAGAACATATAGTAGCCTATAAGATAAAATGTGGGCTTGCTGCTAACAGACAATGTACTGATACTGGTCTCAAAACGTTACTCTTAACAGAGTAATCCTATGTAATCTTTGTGAATATGGTTTGTGAATGTGGTCTATAACAACAAAAACACGAAACTCATGCACTTTTAGTTTTTGTTTTTAATTGTAAAGAGTTATCTCAGCCCAGAAAATGTAGCCTGGCGCTACCAGACTATTGCTCTCAGCATAATTCTTTTGTTGTGAATTTTGGGTCAGGTTACCCAAGGCTACAGAACAATTTTGTATTTACAATAATTCAACAAAAATCATTAAAACAAAAACAGCATAATCATTAGGGTACATTTAAATTTTTTAAAATAATTTGAATCACTGTGCATGTTGAAATGTAACCACGTGTGTGTTTCCAGGTCATCTGTTTCAGAAACACTTATCCTTCTGCAAATTCAGTCTGTATTCAAACAGAGTGAAATTTAATATTTTAGGTATAGCTTCAGGCAAAACAAACTCTCTTGTCTTTTCATAGCCCATGCGTTCATACAGTCTTTGGGCGTCTGTCTGCACTACAGACGTGTAAAGGACAACAGCTGGGTAACCCCGGTCTCGTGTGAAATCTGTCACTGTCTGGCACAGAGCCTTGGCCACGCCCATTCCGCGGTGTGAACGTAGCACAGACATGCGCTTTAACTCCAAGATGCACGACTCTCTCTCAGCAGGGACGCAGCCCACCGTGCCCACAACCCTGCCATCACTCTCTGCCACCCAGAAGCAGGAGTCCTTCTGCTCCAGGTACATCTGCTGGATGTTCTTGAGGTCCGTCTTGAGGCAGGTGTCGATGTAGCTGCTGAACATGTAACCAATGAGCTGCCTCCCCATGGCCATCAGCAGTGCCACGACCAGAATGGGCAGCAGGAACGACTTGGAGCTGGTCAGCAGGGCACATACTATCACCATCAGAACCATCTGGGTGAGGGGCTGCTTCAGCATGTGCATGCAGGACGAGGGGATGTGTTCACTCATCCCCATGGTGAAGATCTCCTTCACGGCCTCATCATCCTCATCTCGATATGTCCGGATTTGAAAGCTAGCCATGATGTGTGGCTGTGTTTTAATACAACTGGAGAGAAACGTGAGAGATGAACATTTTGTTTGTAATATTTTCTCTCTGCCTAGTTACTTGTTAGTCTTCATCCATTTTAATATATTTTATCTTGACTTTATAACTTCTTTTTTTTTTTATCTGCTGAGGAAATAGCTATAGCCTACAATAATGTCGTGACCTGCTAGGCTACAGTGTAGCTGCTCAGCGTGAAGGGCACTGTTCATATTGTAAGGTTTGCCATAACATCACACCCTACATTATTGCTGCTGGAGTTTAAATATTCACTTTTGAAAGACACCAGTAACGTCTTAGCACTTCATAGTCAGTCACATAATACAATAACAAAAAAAATATATATATATATATATATCTGAATGCCCTAATTAATTAACTAACCCAACTCGGGAACGCTTAATTATTAGTTAATTATTATGGTTTAGTCTAGTAAAAACATTTATCTTAAAGCCGAACATACATGCGTACCTTAGTCAGATCAGATCAGGTCTGGTAGAGTAGCGGTAGCTGATCAGCGTATGAGCGAAATTAGCTGAGGAAGAACTGTACTGTTACGGTAGTCGCGCGTTGCGATGCCTATCGGCAGTCTGATTCAAATGAAACACCATTCCCTGAAATACGTCATTTGTATATAAACAGCACTGACCTGTTCTTGGAGTATTTAGACATAAAATTCAGATTGAGGTCAAACTTTGCTGTCTTCTGTTGCCAGTTAGGTGAGACTGAGGACAACTTCCTGATTTGAGGAAATGCTTGAC
This sequence comes from Aphredoderus sayanus, assembly GCA_027564795.1. Classification (NCBI taxonomy): domain Eukaryota; kingdom Metazoa; phylum Chordata; class Actinopteri; order Percopsiformes; family Aphredoderidae; genus Aphredoderus; species Aphredoderus sayanus. The sequence goes on along the minus strand of JAODUG010007944.1, from coordinate 18,788 downwards.
GCTGATTGGCTGGCTAGTTACTCAATATAACTACTTATATAATAACTAATATAACTACAAACTCAAAGTTTAAAGTTTGGCAGAACTACGGCAGTAATAACCAATACAATTGATTTTAAACATCTTACTGTAGGCTATATAACCAAATATAATAAAGTATTAACTTCAGGAAGGTTGCTAAACCCACAGGTCACACTGGTGCCATAACAGTCAAACAGTGTTGTTACAATAACATGTTGTATTTTAAGATACCAAATAAAAATATCACTATATGTTAAGACTTGAAAAAATAATTTATTGTATTTCAACAAAGCTGCCTTGATTTCAGGCACTGAGTGATTGTAAATATGTTCCTTTTTTGGAATAAGCATTCCATAAGAATAAGCATAGTCAAAACATACAAAATTATTGACTTTTTACATTGAGTTTTGTTTGTACAAAACAGATACATTCACTTTCCTGCCCATATGTTCCTTTCCAATGATCTTGCTCTTCTCTACCCAAGGTGTATTTCTCCAGCGAACAGTGTAATCAGTAAAATGATAGCAAACCCAGTCAGAAGCCCCGCATTCTGGATAAGGAAGAAGATTAGCTTGGTAGAGATTCGGTCTTGCTCCATTATTATGCTGTTCATCTCTGGGAACTGAAAATGAGGCAGGGAATGATACTATTGCATGTGCTTTTTCAGAAACAAAGCACATTGTATGTGGTCTATAACAGTAAGTAAAATCAAATACATTATGCTGCTTCATGTAGGTATTGTAACAAGGGCCACTTTGCACAAACATATGTCCCATTCAATGTCTGCCCAGCCACACAACCATCAGGTGAAGGAGGGGAATGCAAGAGTGATCAAACCGATCTAGATAATATTGTCTGTGTGTTATTTTGACAGTGTTTTTACTCACCATGTCAGCCAGTGCAATGTACAGGAACATGCCTCCAGCAATAGCAAAGATTGCATTGGGAGCAAAAGTGCTGCCAAGCAGGATGCCCAAAGCAAGGCCAAAATAACATGACATGGATGACAGCAAGTTGAAGAAAATGGCTTGGGGAATGCTCATGCCAGCATTCAGCAGGATCACAAAGTCACCTGGGAAATAAATGAGGTGAGGGAAACATTGATAAATCCTATAACTATCTCTTCATTTTTTACATGTAGCTTTATTTGTTTCCTATTAACTTTAATACATTATTGTCGAAAGTGTGTTTGTCTTTCATAATCTTTATTTACTACTGCAAATATTTTATGATGAAATTCTTTTGTGATAAGCCTTGTCCATAAGGTACACTACGGCATTGTCATTTGAACAGTTCACTGTTGCTCCTACTGACCCAGTTCATGGGGGAACTCCTCACACACAATGGCGATGGACGTGCTGAAGCCCGTCAGTACAGACACTGTGAAGGAGGCACCGATAGCAAGGCCATCAATAAAGTTGTGCAGGGCATCGCTTACAGTTATCATCCATGCAATGGTTTTGATATTAGAGATGCGCTGTCCTCGCAGCCAGTGGCATGTCACATTAGACACCTCCTGCAGAGAGGACTTCCCAGAGGAGAAGGAGTCATTTAGCACATGCATGTTGCTCAAGAATGCTCAAGAAAGCTCATGCATGGTTAGTGAGGTTTGTATAGAATAGTCTAGGTTAGCTGACACCCAGCCAAAAGGTCCACGGTTCATACCCAACCATGAGCAATCCTTCCTTCCTAAATGCACTTTACTTTAAGCATGTTACTGCAATTGTAAAAGGTATGTCGGTGATCGAACCCTGGACCTTTCAGCTGGGAGTTTAGCCAGCAATCATCCTATAAAGATCAAAGGTAATATTACACAGAAAATGCAAACAATGTAGTGACGTCAATGACCCACATAGATAATAAGGACTACATTATTATTCACCCTAGATAATGGTGCTGGCAACAGTCCAGCAAACTACAGATTAATAGAATAACCTTTTATTGTAAAATAAATAAATGTCTTACTTTATTTCTCTTTCTTTCTTTTAACTGCGATTAGGAATGGCCTCAGCCAGAGTGCAAACAGTTGCCTTCATGACATAACATGAGACCATATCTTTGCAATGGCATGAAATATACCACTGCAGAGGAAGTGGTTTATGTATCCAGAGAGTTATTTTAATAACTATTTTGCCCCACCACTATGGAAGACGTCGCACCTAAATATTAATTACAGCAATTCTGCTTGGTTAGGAATATGTATTTCCTAAAATACCTTTTTAAACGTGACACATATGTGAGTGAGCAAAGTATATCATAATTATTTAAGGCCTTGGTCAACAGATAATTTGACTAGAATGTTTTTTTTTAACAATTATTGCTTAACTTATATATGTTTACATACTGTATACATCATCAATCCCCCCTATAATGTTACCAGTGTTCCCAAGCAAGAACCGCTCCAGAACAGTACTGGTGGGTTTTTTCTTGGTGATTGACCAACTGGCCACTGCTCAACAACAAGTCTTTGTGAACAAGGAGCACAATTCCAGCATTTATCAAGGAGAGTGGATGTGAGGCTCACTGCTCTGTTCTACTTCTTAAGCCGTCTGTGACCAGTTTGTTTAGTACTATGATCCCTATAAAGCCAAACTTACCCACGTGACTTCACGGTTAAACATTAACCCCATCTCAGTGCGGACGTACTTGTCTTGTACTATTTTGTTTGTTTTATAGCATCCCCAGAAACCCAAATTCAGCCCCAAGTCAGTTTAAGTGTGTACATATCTTTTGAGGGTTAGAGAATATGTGCATCTCAGACCTCTATACATTCAAACCAGATAGTTATTTTTAAATTCTGACTTCAAGCTCCAGGATAATACTGGATGCAAAATTTAGGAGAGTCCTGACTGATTGGGCTGACTGATTAGTCATTAAATGAATGACATTTACATTTAAAATTTTGGATTTTTCATCCAAACGATGATAATACATTCGCTGACAAAAAGCTTTTTCATTCCTATGCTGAGAAAGATTGGAAGATTTACAGTTTCACTTCCTGAAATGTCATCTCGGTGAAGAATACATGAGGAACTGAATGAGGCACAGGATGCAACATTTTCATTGACAGTGAATACTGTATATGATACAGTAGTTAATATAGAATAGCTCTATTTCCATTCTTATCAGTTGACAAATACATTTTCATTATAAAAACAATAATAATACAAATGTTATTCATCAAATGTAAATGTGAACTCTTTTCTGTCACTATTTGAAATGGATCATGAGACATGAAACTGGGTGGTGTGGGGAACTGGGCTACCTGAGAAGCCCCAGTCTCCATGTGTGAGGGACCAGTATCTGGGCTGCTCGTGTCTGTAGTAGTGATGGTGCTGATACTTGTCAGAATGATGCAGTCTTTCTTCTCCAACACAGCTCCATTGTGGAGGTTATCCTGAGTCTGGTCTGCAGGGACAAAATGGCTATGGCCATGCTATGAAGGGTTGAAACATTAGGCATGGTGAATAGAAACGTTTGAATGTAAGTTCATCTATTAATACAGTGCTATTCAAATTAAATTAGTGAAAAAGTAAAAAATAAATATAAATGTTCAAACTATTTAAAAAAAAGATGTATGGAATGCATGTGTATATTATATTATGTATTCATATGTTATATATTATGCTATTGGGAATATAAAGCATAATATTGGTGGCTTAAAAGGTTAAAAAAGATTGACATTTAGCATAGTTGTAATTTACATTATCTTTACATTATGTTGTAATTAATGCAAATAGAAACCTACTTCAAAGATGACATGTCATTCAGTCATAAAGTGATTTCCCCATATTTCTACCGAAATATGCATGCATAAAACATTACAGTGGTTTGTTGTTGTTTTAACATGTTTTCTTCTTGTTATATTGTTATATTAAAGTGTAAGTTCACCCCCAGCTCTGAGTATGACTCAATCCACTGCACAATTTTGAAAAATGCTAAAAATGTAGCCAAGGAGAATTTGGCAGGGGGCTGAGAGGGATGTTAACATTAATGTTATCATTTAAATGTCATCATGATGTTTTTCTGTACCACCTTTTTTTAACCCTACCACTGTCCTATGGGTGAAAATGACCCGGTGCACTCGCCAGTAGCAGGGCCAACCACAACATGGACATATGACATGCATTTCAGCAGACTACCAGCAGAGGAACCGTGGAATGTCATATGTCCGTGTTGTGGTTGGCACCCGCTACTGGCGAATGCACCTGGTCATTTTGACCCATAGGACAGCGGGAGGGTTAAATGGGAATTTTGTCAATATTTTCACCAGCACACAACATTGATGTGGTTTATTACAGTTCAGTCTTATCATAAAGTGTACATCTCAAAAAGCACATTTTAGAGTGCAGTAACACTTTAAATGCTTATATAATTTCTTAACTACTATGCTAACTGTTTTATATTAACAACAGAAATATTTGCTGCTATTGACACTGACAGTCATTAAATCCAGTAATAACATATAATTACATAAACTCTGTAATAAACCAATAAACCAATGTGGTACTGCATATCAATCAATTAGTCATTTTAACAACCGATTACCTCTGATAATCTTACCTCATGCTCCACCCGCAGTGCCATTTTCAGTATCTTCTCCATAAAAAACAGCAGGTAAAATCCTCCAAATATTCCAACTGCATTTTGAACATAGTTGTCTGTCTTGGGATCAAAGCCCAGAGCCTGTTGAGATATGGGAGAGTGTTAGTGTTAAGATTTATAATCGCCTGCAGTGAACATAAAATGTGTTTTTCTCAATACACATTCATGTAAAAGTGTAATTTCCACCACCTTTACCTTAAACATTTGGGGGGAAAAAGTGTAATGAAAAAATACCAAGAAATGTTAGCTACCAATGCTTTGAGAAAAAAAACATACAATGTAAATATATATGAAACAAATTGTAACAAAAGTAAGATTAAATAAAGCCTTTTAAAAAATGACCCAAAAGAATGCAAGTGCTGATCAGTAACTTTAACAAATGTTTAACAGTTTCATCTACCATAATTCTTGCACCATTTTAATTAATGTTTTCATACATTTATATTTAAATCTTAGGCCATGCCCTTTTAATATGCCATTATGCATTTCTTTCTCACAGCAATTATGTATTCTGTAGTTTACTCATCTGACCCTTATCCCCACCACTTTTCAACACACAGTGATGCCCATAAATATACCAAAAGATGTTCCTGCTTACAGTAAAATAGACAAGCTGTCATACAGTATAATGTGTGCTTTGTTCTTGTCTGGTTTTCTCTGAATTCATGTTCTTATTTGAAGTTTGACTTGAAACAACTGCATGGGAATAGGAAAAGCAGTCAGATAAGGGAGGGGCTCGTGCTTCCACTGTTTCAGTGCACAAATGTTATTTAGTCTCAGTCCCACCTGACACACAGTGGTGTTTCTAAACAATAACAGCTGTGACATCATTTGAGTATCCCTTTTTCTGATGGTTTGATTCACAGCTCATATAGAGTACAGTACAAACCTCTGGTATGAGTTGAAGTACAGCATTGGAGAATAGTGTCCCAATTGCCAGGCCAACGAAGTAGGTGAGCACTTTGGGGAAGTAAGGTTTCTTGGTGAGGGGAATCAGCAGGAGGCCAAGCAGAGATGCCAGGTTTATCACAGTGACCGCCAAGAAGCCATAACCCCACACTGCCAGGGCAAGCAGCGGGAAGAACATGTTTGTAGATATTACTTTGTTATCAACACACAGTTCATTACTGTCCATGTGAAAATACAATACAACTCACCCAAATGTAACTCTGTTCGTAAGGCCACTGCAAGAATTGTGCAAAACAATTTACAAAACGAAACATTTTAACACTATTTATTTACTGTTATTAGGAGAAAAGAGGGGAATGATATCTGAAAGGAAATGGTTGGCTCAAATGTTCCTCTTCCTGTGTCAGGGAATTGTGAGCACGGTGCCTTTACTGCTGTCTGTGATGGGGTGTGTATCCAATATCCAGCTTTCTTGGTTGGAGACAGTATTTTCTTTCTGGAAATTAGTTTAGTTCCAAGAAAATATTGTATATTGACCACAAAGAAAGCCTGTGCCTGTACTGACAAAATGATCGCTGCTCTAAGACTTAATCTTCAGATCTTTGGAAAAGAATGTACTAATAGTAGCCTACATAGTAACCATTATTAACCATGAAAGGTATAAGTACCTACATTATTGAAGATATGACCTTGATGTTTTTTCGAAAATGGCTACATACCACATTAGAATTATATGTTCAATGCATTCTTTATTTCCAGGCAGTGCATTCCTCATTTCCTTGGGAACACAATAGGGGGTTTATTTATTAGCACTGTGGCTGCAGATCAAATGGCACAGGTGTTCACTCTATGTGGTGTCCCATTTGTCCTGTAGTCAGCAGACTTTCAAACTCCAAAGATTTTAATATTGGTCTGAAGGTCACTAACACTAATTATTATACATGAATGTACTGTAACAGGTGTTTATGTTTATTCTGAATCCAGTTCTGCTCCTCACTAACCCTAACTCCAGAAATGGTGATATGTGTAAAAAAGTCCAATAATGTGAAATATAAATAGAATTAATTTAAATACATAGACCCTATGTGGAATCATTAAAACGTTTCTTGAGAAATTCAAGACGTTTTCGGGTTCTCCCAATCATGTGTCACAAACAGATGTTTGTTCTTGTTCAGAGAAGATCTGACAAACATTGGCTTGTTTGTGAAGAACAATAAGTTAAGTAGTAACTGTAGATTGTAGAAAGGTATGTGGTATTTCATGGATAATCAGGCCTAATCCAACAATGAAATGGGGGATGTTTGCTTTTTTGGGTGATGACAGGCCTATGATGAAACAACTCACCAGTGTACTCCACAGCATGCAGGGGTGCAGGGGCGGTGTAAGGGCAGGAGGGCAACAACACCTGGGTCAACATAGCTGGACAGATCCTCTCCAGATGTTCCTCTGTCACATGACTAACATTGTCCAACCCATAGTAGGACAACATCTGCGTCACAGAGGGACACTGCCGACAAAGAGTCAGACAATTACATTTATGATTTTATTCAAAGTCATGTAGCCTACAGTGAGTATAATTAGAAGTATTGGGACACACATACAGTATTTTACATAGTATTTGATACATATTTCGTTGGATCGTCTTTATGACGGCTCGGGATTTTTTCACAGCATGCATTTTCATCCAGATTTGCATATTTTGGCCGATATCTTGTTCAGAGTCGAGACACTTTGTTTTGTCCTGCACATCCCTTGTCCTGCACATCGAATATGCCCGTACAATTATGGAAAAAATTATTTAGGAAATAAGGCTACCTGACTCATTCACATGCAAGTAGCCGACTCAGCTGAATTAAATTTTATTTTGCTCTAGCTCTACAGGGTACAGGGTACTGGCTACAAGGTACAATGTGTCAATTTTTATGGTCTTTTATTATTATAATAATTTTTATTATCCCACAGGGAAAATTCATGTGGTCATGCACATCCTGTTTACAAAATTGAGGCTACACCAACAAACACACGTAGACTATTCGCACACGGGTCATCAAGTGTGCATATCCCATGTGATGTCCTTACAATAATCATCTGGAACCACCAGAGGGCGCCATCTAATTGTGAATGATTTTGTGTTTTATTTTATTGTCATTGCTGTGTGTATTTATTTCTATATTCATTATTTCTTTATGTATTTGTTGTGTTTTTGTG
>JAODUG010007944.1:0-10945 GCA_027564795.1 Aphredoderus sayanus | reverse complement strand
CCAAACATCATTCAGACAAAGGCTACAATGTAGATGGCATCCAAGTGTTAGATGTATCCCATCATTTGACAGTAACGTATATGCCGATGTCTTTATCAACAATGTCAGTTACCACAAAAGTATTTCAGCTGACTTGGAAATCAAACTATAAGAACAAATAAATAGCCAAACTATTGTTGTTGACTGTGATCAGTCTCAATTATGACAAATTCAGACTGATTGAGGCGGCTATTTAACAGCACTAAAGGTTCCAAGTCTACTTAAATGCATTCGTAAGTTGAGCCACGAAATGTTTCTAGTGGCTCATCCTGAGGATTACGGACCGAGTTTCTAGTGAATCGAACCCCAATATAGGGTACTTCTACTAATACATCCGATTGGCTCACGCAGCATGTGCAGGAAGTTCATATAGCGGTGCCCGGCCGCATCAGTCGGACTCGGAGTCTAGTTCGCTGTCGGAAAACAAGACAAATCACTCCTCGAACTGCCACGAACCACCACCCACGAAGTCGAGAAAAAGCGATCAATCTATTTATCCTTTGCGTTTTCCGTGCTGAATCAAATTAAGACGCAGTCTTTTGTTATAGGTCTATAAGGATATTGCAAAATTACAGGGACACATTAATGCTCCTTTAATTTTGATATGGACATGTCCGCAGGCTGCAATAAAAAAAAAAGAAAAAAAAAGAAAGAGGCTACATTCTTACATCTTAAATGTAAGAATATAGTCTATTTAGGCTAAAGTATATTATAACATGTAACATGCTCACACCACGTAATAACATTGTAAGAATATTATTACAAAATGTAAACGTTTAATTATTAGGGGTTTAACAACGTAAATAAAAAAGTGCTTGGAAATAAAACAAAAACGCAATAATAGTTTGGCAGATCCCGCCTAAGGGAGATTTTAAAGTTACTTACCTCTAGAGTTGCTAGTGGATTTTCTTCTGTTATTAATTCTGGTCTTCTGGCTGCTATCATGAGGACTAAATTCTCAAGGTTTTCCCTAGAAATCGACTTGTTTTCACCATAGTACTGCAAAATGTTCTCAAGAAATACTTCTCCGTCCCATTTATCAAAGTTTACACTTTGAGACTTAGAAATAAATACTATCGCACATGAAATAAGGCATTTTATATTTAACATTGTTGCAAATGAGATCTAATGCCTGGGAAAGTTGTTGCTCCCGCGTTACTTGCCAAGATAGTCAGTAATATAAAACACTGAGCATGATTTTATGAACACTACACATCCACCGTCTCTGGAAAATCCTTGTCTTGGAACCAGTCGCTCCTGATGTAGTCAACTGATCAAGCCGGACTATTGAGGTGGATTATCTGTTTCGCCGGTTCAAAGATCACCTCAGCATGTAGAGGAATATGGAGGTAACCCACCACATGTATTGTCCTTTTCAATGGAGTCTTTGTGAGCGACATTCTCACTATAAGCAACCGGTCACATAGCCACCATGAAGCAGAGAATGACTGGAATAAAATAAAATAAAATAAAAAATATATCATGGTGAACATAGCAAGACTACTGACTGTACTACCACATCACTTATTCAATTATGAAACAGCTGGAAAACAGAAAAAAACATAAATAAGGAATGTAGTTTGTGACCTTGGCGCCCCCTTCTGGTTCTCAATGATGGCTCATGATGTGGCACAAGCAGGTAGTCACTCTTTTCTTTATTTTTCTACAATCAAAAACATTAAGCTTGCAAAAATAATTACATATATTTTTACTGCTCCAGTGCACTAGATTTGTGATATCAAACACAAGTCAACTGGCTAAAACAGAAACATATATTAATCTGTTTTTCTCCACGCTTATCCAGGATTACTTTACAATTTCGTCATTAGACTCCAGGACAGAAACAATTCAGTTGATCATTTCGCATAGAAGAGGTCAGACAAGGGCATTGACGGAAAGATGTGAGCTGAAATTTCACTCAGTAAATGTCTCTCAGAGAGGTGATGGTGAGGGCTCTGGACAGTTCTCCAACAGAGGTGGGAGCCCATGCCTGAAACCTCACCATCTTGGTCCTGGAGACCATCAGGAAGCCGTTAGAGCTGAACCTTCCAGGGATGTTCCCCACATCTAGCCAGACGTAGGGGGCTACCGAGGCTGACTGGAGGATTACTGTGAACCCTGTCTTGTCCCTCTGAACGCTGGCCTGCAGAGGAAGAGAGACACTGAGGTAAAACCATCACAGAGTGTATCTTTAATGAACAGTGCTCACTACAGCTCTGTGTCCTACTGTAATGTTTGCTCTCTGGATGCCCCAGACGTCTTTGGGGGAGCTTGGGAAGTGATGGTTTGTGGGGCCCAGCTGCCCGCTGCGGTCCTCCAGGTGAAAGGTGAGGAGGCAGGTACGGCGGGTGCATCTGGCACAGCCGGCCAACAGCGCATCCACAGGCTGCTTGAAAACGGCCACCGCACTCCCTCCAGACACCAGAGTCGCCCCCGACTCCACGGTACACACAGCGTCCATGCTGCTCCACGCATACACAGATACCTGACAACATGGGCGTAGGTTTCAGCTGTGCTGACCATATTTGGGATATTATTTTAAAGCCAAACGGTTTTACTAAATTTGAAGTTAGCCATTATTAGTCAAAGACATTAACATACCACTGCCCTGAGTGTGAGGTCATTATTTAGGTCTGAGATGGCGTAGATCAGAAGAGAGCCGTTGTCCTCAAAGCCAACAGGAAGGATAGGCGCAAAAAACTCCTGAGCAAAATAATGCAGCATTTTCCACTTACCACCAAATTCTGGAGACAAACAAATACATTATTTTTTTTTTTTTACCATTTAAAGTGGTTCTTTCTGACTTTCTACCTCTAGATGTCAGGCTAAGTGCACTAGCATGCCCCCCGCTTCTATACTAATGTTTAAAATATCTTATAGATTACCTTTAAGGGGTTGTAAACCCATACAGGGTTAATTGGCTTATCTACTCATACTGTTGCTCATAACCTAAACATTCCGAATATATTAATTATTTTTAATAATAAAATGAATGGCAATGCAAATTTGTATTAAATAAATCCATTCATAAAACAGGATTAAAACATTTAACCAAAATACTTGTGTATTAACATACCAATAGAAGACCAGGATGGTGCCTGCCATATATCATTGAGCTGCCAGTAGAGGGCGCCCATGGTGTGACCTTTGCCCTCTATGATCTCACTTCGGCTTCTCCGATAAAATTCGGTCTGAGTTTTCACACACTGTGCCTGCATAACCTATACATTTCACAGTTAAAATATATGTTTTAAAGTATTTAAATTGAATTTAAATAAATGTACCTATGCATCACATCTCAACTTGCACAAATGTTAAGCAGTGACTCTGCATTTTACCTGTGTGAGGTAGAGCGTATTTGTGTATCTCAGCAGAGGATTAGAGGAGTTGGGCAGGTGGAAGTGGAGACTGGCCTGTTGTAACATTTGTTGGTTCCCATTCTGGTGGTGTTGTCGATGGGATGAGAAATTACTGCTGTAGCTCCAGTCTTCTGCTGTTGAAACCTGCATCAGCAACAATAGGTAAAAAAAACTACCAGAATAATACAATTTGGCCGTGTTCACACCTAGCTTCTTTTTTGAATTAAAAGCGCTGGCAGCGCTTTTACTTGTACAATAATCTTCTTTTAATGCAGATAAAAATGCGAACGGCGTTTTTTCCAAAAAAGCAGCTGAGAGCGTCTTTTGTCACCATAACAGCAGCAACTGCAACATTTTTGCCAGAATAGTTACAAAATGTCTACAACTAGACGACTGGCTATCACTCTATAATGTCCATTTCCGCCGATGTAGTGCATTGTGCTCAGAAACTAATAATACAAAATTTTATATGGATACCAGTACTTTCTCTATGATCTTTTCAGTTGTTACGGTTGTTATGGGAAACACCAGCTCTCACTAGCTTGTTCAACTGTCAAAAAAGCGTATGATGTATGGCGTTTTTTTCTGAGAAGTTGAACTTTTTTCAACTGAAAAAGAAGCCCAGAGCTGCAAAAAAGAGTGCCTACAGCAGCGCTTAATTCAAATGCTCAGTGCACATTTTAAAACCGCTCCACTCCATAGTATAATATAAAAAAGAAGCCAAGAGCAGTAAAAAAGAAGCTATGTGTGAACACGGCCTTACAGCATTGGATCTGTGCCCCAGTTTACATGATTTTGTTCAGAAGGAAGCATTGGTAAACATTACCTGCAGTACATGCTGTAGTACATGTAGCATAACAATATAAAAAAGGTGAATGCTCATTTCCACTACCGTCTATGAGCTTTGTGGATCATTATCAAGAGAATAAATCTACCTGCTGCAAGGTAGAAAATGACGGCCAGGACTGGAAGCCATATTCAGAGGCAAAGCGGGTACGAGGGAACGTCCTCCAGTCCCAGCAGTCAAGGGCATAGCTGTAGAAGTGTGTGTCTCCATAGTGCGGGTCATAGGGGTCTGCTGACACCCAGCCCTCCCTCTCTGACTCCACCCCATTAGTAGGGCTGGAAACAAGGAACGGACGACTCTGGTCTTCCTGAATAATCAACACAACGTACCGCAGTGCTACCAACAGATGGATGACCACACAGCACTATCCCAGCCTTGGTATTAAGTGTCCAATTTAATTTTTAATTCATTCGTTTTTCAGGCAGTAATGTTGCGCTTATGTTAATCTTAAGTGGGCTGCTGTTATAATAAAGTGAAGCCAGTGCAGATTATATCCATAAACATGTCAATACTTGTATTAAATTTCAGCCATTTTATCCAATACAACAAAGCTACAATAGATATGTTCACAATATTCCTGCTCAAGGATGCTTACAGGTCGTAATAATAATAATAATAATAATAAATAACTATTTGTATAGCAATAAAGTGTCTTATTAGGTAGGCTATTAGGAAAGCTGGGAATTGCCTACATTAAGAGAACATAGCTTGGTTACATAAATACATGGGTTAAGGTTAGCCTTCCAGAAGAAATGGCATAATTATTAGCTTCTATATGGTTGTAGCTCACCTTGAGGACTATAGCCCTGATGGTGTTCACATAAAGCTTCACATAGTCTTTCAGGTACGTAGGCATCTGGAGAATGGGGATACCAAACCAGTTTGTTGCCAAGGCAGCTTCATTCTCATTGTTCCCACTCCAGACTACGATGGAGGGGTGAGACTTCAGACGTCTGACCTGACAAATACATGCAGGTTAAATAGGAGTTTCAAATGTCCTGCCAGTTTACACACCACTTCTTTGTATTACTACCACTAAAAACGTGTGCATGAGATTGCAATCTTAGAGCAACAGCATGCATATTTAACTATAATAGTTTAAAATGGCATTAAAATAAATTCACCTGTTGGGTGACTTCTTCCCTCACCGTCTCTACGAAGTCATCATCCGTTGGATACATAGCGCAGGCAAACATAAAGTCCTGCCAAATCTACACATATTTTTTTATCAGTTGTTGTTATTGGTTTGATCATATTACTTGTTCAATCCAAGTATTTTAATAATAAATGTATTAGATAATCGTGTTCATTATCAAAACACTTTATAACTTAATATTTATATCTGTAGAAAATGCTATTTAAATGTTATGTTTACATGTTGTCTTCTCGTCAGTAAAAAAGCTAACTATGGATGGGAAATCTCTTCAATAGTTAGTATAGCTGTTATTGGTAATACCATAATTTAGCATTATTATATTTCAACATTTGTGATCACTATGCCCCCTTGTGGACAGAAGTACACATCATTACACAGTTCAACTGTAACAGAGGGAGTTCAGTGCATACCATGATGCCCATCTCATCACAGATGGTATAAAAGAGCTCCTGCTCATATACGCCCCCTCCCCATACCCTGAGGGCATTCATGTTGGCATCAACAGCTGATTGCAGTAAGTTCCTTAAGCTTCAGGACACAGAAAACCACCAGGTCATACTCAGAATTTTACATTCATAACAGAAATATACTGGGGTGGCCAAGTACGATATTTTTTAGGACATCATGAGGGTTAAATGTTTACTTTTGTGTAAATGTTCACACACGTTTGCTAAACGTTTTGTTAGTGTTAACAGTGCAATGGACTGCTGGCCAATCAGAATGCACCATCACACAATATTTCTACTGACACATCAGGAGACACCAGGTCCTGGAAAGAGTGAGCTGGTATCCAGTTGGAGCCCTTGAGGAAAATTGGTTTTCCGTTTACTCTGAAATAGAAGCTCAGGCCTGGAGAGCCCATGATGGTCTCCTGTATCAGCTCCACTGTGCGAAAATACACCTTCAGGCAGACGGAAACATTATATCACTCATGATAACCAGTATTAATATTCTCTATATAAACACATTATATTAAGGAAATGTTTTCTAATGTCCTGCGAATTTGTTGCGAAATATATTAGCATTACTTATATTTTCAAATTATCCCGCCATGGTAATACAGGCTTCTCAAAGCTGTTCTGCTGCACTCAATAAATCAGTGAAAGCATCAGTCGAATGCCTTAGCCTTAATAAGAAAATAAAAGTACGTGAGGAAAGTGATAGCTGACCTTGTGGTCAGCACTGAGTTTAACATCTCCCTCAGTTAGGCCTCTGACATGGAGATGGTAAAATGGCTGGGCTCCATGTCCACTGGGCCACCACAGCTTCACCTGGCTGCTCTGAAAGCATCAACCCCTGTCACGTCAGAGTGGAACTAAAACCTGCACTTTGGTGATAGGAAAGAAATCTCTAATCTCATTTGATAGACACGAGTTCAGAAAAAGTGTTAAAGAAACATAATAGAATATTTGCTGCATGCATCCATACAAACACAAAGAAATGGTGTGTGGTGTGATGGAAACTTAAAACATTTGTAACCGTATTAATTTACTCCTTCAGGATGGACGCTATCTTATTAATACTGATATGAGTTTAGATTTTTTTTAAATGTATACAAACTGTATTTGTTTTTCTATCTATACATTTGTATTTTTACACTTAGGTCCTATACCATGTTGATGTGCAGGGTGTACATATTCCGGGTCTGTCCTGGTAGAAACAACACTTGGAAGGTCACTTCTGAGGCCAGCTCAGGTATAGAGATGGTTACATTCCCATTAGTCACCTCAACAGCCTCAACAAGCAGCTCCACTTGTAAGCGCCACTGAGAGAGACTGGAGTCTGGACACACACAGAACACAGAAGCACGCAATCAGACGATTAAGCAGAAGAGATATTGCTCAGTAACTTAGAACACATTAGTATTGGGCAGAGCAGAGTCGTGTTCTAAACTGCACACGCGCATGCACACACACACTCTCCAGATCATACTTACTGTAGAAGGGGACAGAGGAGAGACTGATCACATTCAGTACATTATAGGCCTCCAAATAAACCTCCTTCCACAGTCCCACAGTGGGAAAAGAAGGACCCCAGTCCCAACTAAAGGAACTCTGCTCCTAGAGCCAAACATAGATGTTCACAATCAAAATCAACCACTTTTACACATGCAAGGAATTTGACTAGTGATGTTACTGCTTTGTAAACATTCATATGATTTATTGGCAAAAACGCGCCAACATTAATGTATATTAATGTGGGTTGATGAGATGCACCAGTGTGCTGTGTGTTAAAATGCCCTGGTCCTTCTCCACTCCTACTTATGGTGGTGCCCAAATATAGACATTCCCAGGTTACAAAATATTATAATATATATAACTTTTGACTGGTTGTGTGTGTGTGTGTGTGTGCGTGTGTGTGTATATGTATGTATGTAAATAAGAGCACAAAATCTTGTGATGTCTCATTTTTAATAAAACTTTCATTTACACCTTTACAGCTGTATAAAAGGTGTGTAACGGTGGTTGCAAGCACTGAAGTAGTCCCTCTTGTGGGTCATGGGTCAAACAAGATGAGCACCACTGCCACAGAGAAACCCTATCAAAACCAAGCCATGAATGTGTTACTCACCTTCCTGATATAGTTGACATGACACTCCCCCTTCTGAACATCTGGGGGACAGTCAGGAGGAACAATGTAAGCAGAGTGGGCCTTGCTCCGGTCAGCTGCATAACGTACAGGTGACTGCAGACTCACTTTGATCTCATTTGACCCATCTCTCAGAAGGTCACCCACTGGAAAGTCCTAGGCACCAGATAGGTTGTGTTGGTATAAAAGTGTATGCTCATTAGTTTATTTAGTGATGAGTAGAATGGATGTGTATGGCACTATTTGTGAGAATGATGATATTATAAATCTTACATATCGACAAAACATGTTGTTTGTTGTGCCGATAATTATTCCATTTAGTGTTATTGATGCTACCGTGTCCACCCCCTCAAACACAAGGAGCACTCTCCGCCAGGACCTGTAAGTGCAATGCAGTCTTCAGTATTGACATGAGGGAAAATAACACAAGCAGATTCAGATATTTGAAACATGTGACAACACAGACCTCAGCTGAGAAGACACATCAAATGTAGTTGTGTATGTCCAGTTGTCTAGAGCAATCCACCTGTAGGAGACATCATTGAATCTGTAGTAGGGGTTCTGTGTAAGAGAAAGAGTCTAGTTATTCAGACCTCAAATGAGGTAAAGGCAAACAAATAATGTAGAACTACAATAAACTAGATACAGTATATTAATAGATAAGTAGTATAAATTATATATACAATTAACAAAAGCATTGATACTGATGATGTCACCGATGTGTACTTACTGATGTCATATAGGCAATCAGCTAAAACTCCCAATGACTAGCATGTACAGACCACGCCCATGTCAGTGATGTCACTGATGACAACACAGCACTCAGCTATAAAACAGGATGTTATGTAAGAACTCAGACAGAAAGTTGAGTGTTTTCCAAAACAACAATCTCATGGCAGCATTAGTAGCCAGCACTATTTACATGATGAAACGTGTCATCCTGCCTGACAAAACAGAGGAGCCATTATGGATCTCTCTAATCGAGTCTGATGAGAACACTGAAGAGGCGCTCTTCAAAGAAGAGGCCCCTCCATCAGCTGAAGAACAGCCAATGACATTAGATGACAACACTTGCCTGACCACCACTCAAATAAAGGCTTTGGAGCTCCTCAGAGCCTCTCAGGATGAGAATGCGCTAAGGCAACAGCTGGGGGTGTTGACAGAGGCTCTGATAGCAGAGAGACAATTGTATTCAGCAGATAGAGCTGAAAGTAAGGCCAACATTGCTGAGCTCCAGTGGCAGGTGTTTGTTTCCAACAGGGCCTTAGAGGGCCTCCAGGGGGAGAGGAACATGCTCCAACAGCAGATCAAGGAGCTGAAAGACACTCTCCACAGCTCAGTTGAGAAGAACAAGTTGCACCTCAATGCCAGGCAGTTTGACAGGGATAATCTTCAACGGCAAGTCGATGACTTAAAAGATTCTCTTTTGTTCTCAGAAAGGAGGAACATATTCAGGGCTATGAACCAAGAGCTCCAGGTGGAGACAGCAGTCTTTACATCTTCAGCAGTTCTCATTGGGGAGAGAGATGTTCTTAAAAGGCAAGTGAAGGAACTGAAAGAGGCTCTCCTCTGCTTGGAAAAGAAGTACAAGTCCAACACTGAGGCACTGGAGCTCCAGCTGAGCCACTTAAAGGCCAACCTCAATGAGTGGAAATCAGTAGAGAAAAGAGACAAAAAGTTTCTGCAGGAGAGCTGGCAGGAGGAGAAGAAGAAGCTTCTCATCCAGCATCAGGAACAAATCTCCCAAATAGCTTGCTGGTGGAAGTCAGACATCAGTTGCCATAATGAGGAGATGAAGCTCATGGCTCGCTTCTACAAAGAGCAGATGGAAATCAGAGAGAAAATCTGCGAACAGGAACGGAAGTACTGGTGTTATGAGAAGAGCAGGGAAAAGGAGAAGGTGGCTTATGAGATTGCTCACCTACAGAAGTTGGTTTGTGAGCTTCAGGCTGGCAATATAGCAAGGGGGAAGTCCATGTTTAGGAATTTTTTAGGGTACCTTTTCAGGTAGACCAAACCTCACCCACTTTGTGTGTGGACCCCCCCTTCACAGTGGGGATACTCATGAATTGAGCCTTATGTTCAAGTGAGTGAAAGTGGGGTCAGCTGGCTAAAGCATCTGCCCTGACACTCTAAGGATACATAACACAGCTCAGAAGAGATGAGATAATCATGTTATAAAAGAAGAATAAAAACAAGACATATGTTTCAGGCAAGTGATGTGAGTCTGGTTCAGGTAAGGATCCATTGCAAATGTGGGGTTGGCATAAATCCTCCAGGTCTACTGGCCAAGTTGTTTGCAAAAAAATAAATACGAAGTAATTATAAAAATAAAAAAACTAGATGGAAACAGAACTATAATGTCACAAACGTACAAAATAGTCATGTAGGCGTAAAGTGTTAATAGAAAACAAAGATAAGGAAGTATAGGGCCAGTTTAACAGTCAATGCTTAAATTAAGTAAGGAATTGGCAAGCTGGAGTAGTTGAGAGACATTTTAAGTTGGTTTCATAAACATAATTTACATTTAGCTCTAAATGTAGTCTCGTGGTCCGTCATAAGTGTCGTGGTCTTTGTGATCCCTTATGACTTTTACTACTGGTACTGATTTCATGATTGTTCAGACATCGAAAATAAAGTGTATCAATAGCCTACTCGATGTGTGTTTTCCCAAGCACAATATTGGTGTATTTATGCAATAACAATACTCCCTCATCCCCCCTAGTTGTATTATGTCTTTGTTATTTTATGTAGGCCTGGCCTACCCATGTTTTGCCTGATTGTTGTATACGGTGAATAAGTCTATAATAAAATTCTTCATTGGTCTGTTGTCTGGATTATCTGTCCAGGAGTATGTTTTGTGCAACTGTTAAAGACGTGTATTGCATGTTCATTTTATCCTCTGATTCTGCTGACATTTCTACATGTTTAATATAATTGATAATTTGTTTAATG
>JAODUG010007934.1:0-27216 GCA_027564795.1 Aphredoderus sayanus | reverse complement strand
TATATATAATTATGGTCAACCAGCTTTGTTTGTCTTTAAACAAATGTGACACATTTCCTGCGACACCAGGGCGGACAGCTTTCCATTTGGGAATATTGATGAAAAATGAATCCATCCATTCATCCATCTATAGCGTCTTTCATTGAGCTCTGTGTGTGCTGGTAAATTGTTGAATCTTTTTTTCCACTGTGAACCACCACCGCTGATTCATTAACGATGATATTGTTTTGCCATTTTGCACATATCCATGGTTACAGACATTACTTTGCTGCCTGAATTCTGTGAATGACTCATTTTGGTCAATATATAGTGAATGTTCATAGTGAGTGGGAAAACTGTGATGTTGTTAGAGTTGTGGTTTTCAAACTTTCTAAGCCACAACCCCACCCCCTCCCCCTGCCTTGAACATAATTGAAAAATGCATATGTGATCAAACTAGATTTAAAATATCACTTTTGGTGGTCCTGATTCATACGAGACCACTCTATGGAACTGTATATGCATTCTTATGATTCAATTATTCAATAAATAATGAAGTATAGCCACCATGACCTATGCATGTTTGCATGTAGCTTGGCTTAGAGATTATATTGTAAAACAACTGTGGGAGACAATGTGACTGTCGTGTTAGCTACTCTACAGTATGTGACTGCAACTTTCTGATGTAAACTACAGTATATAATTATTAAGCGTATGAAAAGAAATGTTGCTTGTGTTAGTTATACAATGTGTTCCATCCCAAGCAAATAAAATAGTATAAGCAAACTGAAACTGCTTTCATCTGGTGAAAGGTTATGTGCTATCGCAAGCTAGGATAGGCTGTCACTGCTACTTATAGGTACACTATTTGGTTTGTGTGTGTAATTACACTTGTGGTTCATACCAGTGGTATAGTTCCAGTGTGGTTTGGAACTCCACGTGTACATGTAACTGCTGATTCCTCTCTACTCCTCCCCCTAGCACCTGTAGGCTCATGTTTTAACCACCCCTCCCTTCCACTGTTGCGTTATTTCACACAGTATTTGTGGTTCTGCAAACACTATTAACACTGAGTCAAGGGGTGCCTGTAATGAAATTAATAGCCACAAAATATATACACATATAATGAAACTGCCTTGTTTGTGTCAAATTGACGCAGGATATTCGTGTGAAACGTGAATTTGACTCAAAACGTAATTTACTATGCTTTAACACGTATGCTAATATAATGTGCATGTGCGTGTGTGCGTGTGTATGTGGGTTTGGCTGTGTTGTTCCCAGAGCCTGCCGTTGCCAGCTGTGTTCAAAGACCGGTAGATATTGTGTTCCTCCTGGACGGTTCCGAGAGGATGGGTCTGGAGAACCACCGCCGTGCCAAGGAGTTCATCGAGAAAGTGGCACACACCATCACTCTGGCCAAGAGCCCCACGGACGAGAGGAACGCTCGCGTAGCCCTGGTGCAGTACGGCAGCCAGTCCGAGCAGAAGGTTGAGTTCCCGCTCACGCATAATCTGACCATCATCTCCGATTCGCTGGCGGACATGCAGTACATGGACTCGTCGTCCTCGCTGGGCAACGGCATCATCTATGCTGTCAACCAGCTGTTGAATTCACAGGTACACATGAGCTTGCACATGCGCACACCGGTTATTCACCAAAAGGCACAGAGGCTTTTGCATGGGCGGACCAGCATGTGGTGCCATCTAGTGGGGTGTGCCGATACTTCGCCTGCAGTCTTTTGATATTATTTGTAATCTCGTAATCGTACACGTTATGTCCGTTTGGAATGTGTAACGTTACTGACACCTAAGCAGACATTGGCTCACAGCTACAATTCGCATGGCAGAATGACAGATCCACCTAGACACCAGTAAGCTGGCAGAACCTAGAATGTGCTTTAAGGATTGTTCCTCTTCCAGGGCCGCTTGTCTCGTCGCAACGCCGAGCTGTCGTTTGTCTTCATCACGGACGGCATCACCTCCAGGGAGAGCCTGGAAGAGGGCGTGGCAGCCATGAGGCGGCAAGAGGGCGTTCCCACAGTGGTCGCCATGGGAACCGACACGGACCTGGAAGTGCTGCGAAAGGTGGCGCTGGGGGATACGTCGGCTATCTTCAGGGGCGATGACTACGCCATGCTGACCCATCCCTCGTTCTTCTTGCGCTTCATCCGTTGGATCTGCTAGTGAGGGGCTAAGTTACCCGCCATAGAATTAGAATACATAGAGTGAAAAGATGGACCAGCTCGCTTGGTGTGTGTCCATAGTGGCATCAGCGATGGTGGTAGGGTTTTTATTTTTGTTTTGTTTTTGTTTTTCAATGTAGGCTACCTGATGTAGGGTGCTGACTACAGCAACAGTGCTTTTGTTAAGAACAAGGTCAAAACATTTAATTTAGTACCAGCGAAAACAAGCTCCCAGTCCAACTATGAAATGTTGATTTTCTATTCATTCTAAATCTATACTCAGCACTTCCAACCAAAGACACTCATAGGTAGGGGAGAGGTGTAATGATATTGAATGTGTAGAGCTCAAAGTGTAGGTGTTAATGTTTTTGTTTGTTTTGATTTATAAATCAAAGAGAACTAATTTGTCTCTCTTTCACTGAGTATTTGCATTAAAGGTGCTAATGTAGAAAACAGACAAAAGCCAACTTACTGATTCTGAACACTTTTTTTACGTAATAATAGCCTATACAGTGTTGTTGTATTAGACCAGCCAATTACTTTGACATGTTTTCAAGACAAAATACACACAAACCAACCCTTCTACCCAAACACACACAATTGAACAGGCACACACACACACACACACACACACAAGAAATGGTCACACACATATAGACACACGCACAGCACACACAAAGGTGCAATGGAAAAAATAAATATGTATACATGAATTTGAATAAACCATAATGTGGTGACCCCAAGGATGTATTGTGTGTATGTGTATCTTATCATATATCCTCACAGTCTTCTAGCTGTCTATTCCGTGTGCACGCTGAAAGAAGAATGGCATTTCTACACAGCCGTGGCTCTGCAAATGGAAACACTAACAAAGTGGAGCAGACCGTACCACACAACACTACTGCTATCATTGGCAATGTGTGGCCAATGTGTGGGCCCAGCTTCTGAGCTGGCATGGAAGGGAGAGGAGTTTTTGTTTTGATCAATTTGAAAAATCAACAATGTTTCTCCAGCATCCCTGACCACACCTTTAAACGGAAACATCACAAATCACCACGTAGAGTCACAATATGTACACTACATTTCATCCATTCATTCCTCCATTGATACAATTATACATTTGTGATGAATATGTAGGTTCTCTGAATATGTGTAATTAATCAGTCACAACATAAATAACAAAATAATGAATGGCTTCTTTTTGCTATTAGGAATATGCAGTGACTCAAGTGAAAAGTGTGGCCAAATCACCCTAGGATTTGGTCATAAACTAGTCTCAGCCTCTTCAGTTCATTATAGCACTATATATCCCTTGTGATGTCCTCAGGGTCAAAATGCCCGAAATCACTAGAGCTTTGTTACAGATAAACCTAATTCTACAGCTTAACCACACGTATGACGTACACTGATGGCACAACAAGGTGTGTTTTAAATCCAAGGACAACAGTAAAGTAAAGGCACATAAAACAACACAAATACATAAAGAAATAATTAATAAAGAAAGAAATACACACAGCAATGACAATAAAAAGAACCATACAATCATACGCAATCAGATGGCGCCGCCTGGTGGTTCAAGACTAGAGCACACTGTGCTATGGGTCAAAATGACTCGGTGCACTCACCTGTAGCACCAACCACAACACGGACATATGACATACCGCGGTTGGCTTCCTTTGCTGAAATGCCTAAGGAGGGCAGCGGGAGGGTTAAGGGCATCACAAGGGTTAAATACTCATGCCACTTATGCGACTCGTGCTGAACTCAAGAAAAAGCTGGCAACCCTATGATATCTGCTACCCTCTGGTGGCTGCTGCTATTACCACACATTCTCAAGGCAAGAGACTTACAAGAGATCTTTGTAAGTCTCTTTGGTAGCAAGACAATTGCAAATTGTTTTTTCAACTGATCGACCTAAACAGTGTGCAATTTCAGCCAGGTCTCCCTTGACACTCTTTTATCTTAAGGGACTTGCTGGTTAATTGTAACCCTACTGGGTTTCAAAAAAGCCTTGAAAGTATGTATTAAAGTAAAACATTACCGTGGCTACGTATGTACTAGACTCAATTATTAATTAATGAATTATGAGAAGCAAAGGAACAATAGAAAGACATTCAACAACGTATCTAGGTCACACTGAAAGCCGTTTGACCACGGAAGGACACCGTAGAAGTGTGTCCCGTGGAGGCTCCTTATGGCAGGTTCTCTAGTCTGTACAGTTTGTCAGTGAACTTAGAACGGGCTCAAAGGTCTGTGCAAGCATATGCATGAAGGTACAGTTTGGCGAAGCCCCTTAAAAGGTCAGTAATATAAGTATATGTAGGAAATGTAGATTCGCTTTGCACATTTACATTGTGCACAAATTGAAATGCACCAGTGCTGCTGATCCTGGTTTTGTGTTTTTTCGATGTTACGATATTTTTGTTAAAACAGTAAAATAACGATGGAAGGAGAGCCAACAACGACGCTGTGCACCCCTGCTCTGGTTGTGGACGTCGATATTGTGAAGAGAAATGCACTGAGGATGACAGAGCGTTTTCAGCAACTGGGAGTCCAGCTAAGACCTCATATGAAGACACATAAAACCCTGTAGGATTATTTAGTACGGAATGTCATTTAAGTCAATATAAATAATAAACAAATGCATAATAAATAAAAGTCCCTTCAAATGCATACATGTGTAATTTATTTATTTATTTATTTATTTATTTATTTAATTAATATTGACTTAAATGGCATTCCATCATTTTTAAGCAAAACACACAAAACTGACAAAAACTATAGGTGCCCTCCTTGATTGTGACCAGGGTAATCTGTTTATGTTTAAAACAGCCAATCATGTGGCTATGGTGAGGATCAATGAACGATGTTAAACTAGCAGAGGGGGAGGAGTAGTGGAGAGTGCAAACCACTCTCCACTCTGACGTACGGGAGTGTCTCACAGTAGAAAGTAAACAATTAAATAACCACAAAGGTTATTTAAAACACACATCGAGGAGTGTACCTTTATAATTCAAGCCAGTAAAATACATGAATGCAGTCGTGTGTGTGTGTGTGTGTGTGTGTGTGTGCGTGTGTGTGTGTGTGTGAAGTGAGTGTGCTGATATAATGACAGGTGGATCACGGAGGTGTATAGTGGTCTCTACCCTGGCCGAAGCTTGTTTCTATGCCGACCATGGGTTTGACGACATTCTTTATGCTTACTCTGTTCCCTTTGATAAGGTACTTTAAATTCACACAAATGTACATTTAAATATACAATATATATATATATATATACACAATATACCATCTATTATCTTCAACTGACAATGACTGAAATAAGCTGCTTGTGTGTGTGTGTGTGTGTACTGTATGTGTGTATGTACTGTATGTATGTGTGTGTGTGTGTGTACTGTATGTATGTATGTGTGTATGTACTGTATGTATGTATGTATGTGTGTGTGTACTGTATGTATGTATGTGTGTGTGTGTGTGTCCAGGTGGAGCGCTGTGCAGCCCTGTCAGAGAGGCTGAGCCTCTTCCAGGTGCTGCTGGACCACCCCGCGGCCCTGCAGCAGCTCAGGCAGAGGCCCCTGAAGGGCGGCCGGCTGTGGCATGTCTGGCTCAAGCTGGACTGTGGCAATGGAAGAGGTGAGCCGAACACATCCCGCACTGTAGGGACGTCCTAGTGGTGGCTGGGGCGCATTACCACAATGATTATTGTTGATACCATAGTGATTATGATTACAATTTTAATATATGTAATACAAATGCAGTCCTATAGGTGTCAGTAGTGAGCTTTTAATATGGACCACAATAAGAGTCCACTTGTTATATTTAATGTAATTATAATGATTTTGACACCCGCCTTCTCCTCTAATCTCGCCAATAATTCTCATTATCTTCCAACGCAGCAGTTAACCCAAATCCTAAGCACATTTCAGAAATGTGCGCAGTAAAGTTTATATGTAGTAAGTCACGCCCATAAATATCTATTTTGTGTTCTCCAGCGGGCGCGTTGCACTCTGAACCCGAGGCGCTTCAACTGGCCCTGGACATTTCTGGGGCCGAGGGCGTGGAGCTTACTGGTGTGTACGCACATTGCGGGAACACCTACAATTGCAGAGGGGTTGAGCAAATACAAGCTGTGGCTCAGGAAACAACTACCTTCACATTACAGTTCATGGAAAAGTAAGGCAAAGCAGTGGCCACAACACACACTCACGCACACACACACACACACACACACACACACACACACGATGTGGATGATGGCACACCCTAATTATTGACGACATTTCTTACTCTCCAGACTGAAGGCTGCTGGCGTCACCTGTAAGTCCAGCATTGGCTCCACCCCCTCCTGTAGTCACCCAGTCAAAGACATGGCTCAGCTCAGTGAGGTGCACCCTGGGAACTATGCCTTTTATGGTGTGTGTTTGTGTGCGTGCGTGTGCGTGTGCGCACACGGAGAGGCATGCCTGTAATAATTACTAAAAGCCATTACTGTACATTATGCACTAAGCAGCAGTTTCTTCCCCCTGATGGCTTCCCAGATGCGCAGCAATCTCTGATTGGCTCTTGCAATCTGGAAGATGTGGCTGTGCGAGTTTTGACCAGAGTCATTGGACACTGTCCCCATAGGAACCAGCTGCTGATTGACTGTGGCTGGACTGGACTCAGGTATCAACACACAATCACTAGATTTATGTGTAAAGAAAATCTCTTTTTCCCAAATGTATTTATTTTTCTGCTTCATATCAATGTGTTACAGTCTAGATGGGGCCGGTAAACTTCCCACTGGATACGCTGTGATTGAAGAACACCCAGACCTCAAGTAATGTGATCTCATCTTTGTCTTGTCCCCAGATAATAGCATTAATGTACATGTGGCTGACATTCTGATGGGGACTGTGTGATCTGCCCTTGGTCCAGGTTGGTGTCTATGACCCAGGAGCATGGGAGGGTGGAGCCTATCTCAGGCATGCTGGACTACAGCAGATTCCCCCTGGGTTCTCTGCTTTCACTGATACCCTACCATGTCAGTACATGCAAGCATTCTTAAAGTAGCTTTGAGTCATTGTTGACTCCCACAGATGGGCATAATTAAATCCATCCATTTACATATTAAAATCTGATCTGTGCGTGGGAATCTTATGTACTGGATAGGGAGACAGCATGTAAATGCAGGGTGTACACCTCACACTGAGATCACAATGTCATCAGGTGGTGTGGCTCTGTGTGATTAGTGCATATTATATCAGTAAATGTGTAAACTAATCTCTGTGACAAGCTATACCCTGACCTGATTTGGATGACACTGTTACTGAAAAGAAAACTGGTTAAAACTATTGTGGTGCTACAGTGACAATATTGGAAAGCTGAAATTATTTGCATTCTATTATACTGACTCAAACAAAGGATGCAATCACTCGTGAACAAATTCACAACTAAGGGTAAGGTAATGCATATGCAGAATATACACTGGAGAATATTCAGGGTTAGGATAACATGTGCTGTCATAGTATGGAAGTGAACGGGAGTCGAATATTGGGCAGTGGACATTTGCGTATAACCCTAAAACAGTAAAGAAAGTTGTATTGAGGGGACATTTGCTATTTATGGGGTCTCTGATTCCCTGTTTGATTTTTTTCTTACATTAAGCTATTAAATATGTTCTGTATTCTTTCCAGTCTTGTGCAACAGCTGTGATGCATCCTGTCTTCTACATACACACTGATGGCCGTTTGGTTGGAAAATGGACACCCACACGAGGGTGGTGAATCACCAGCCTAATTCAGATAAACAGTGTGACTGTTTGCATATTTCAATGTACATGCATAGACAATCAACATAGATGATGGCCAGCACTGTAGTGGAATACAATATTTACAGTAATGCACGCATTGTCATGATTTTTTTGTTGTTGACAGCATTTTACTGCATTGTAATTTCTCACTTTTTTTGTTTTTGTCTTGATCTTGTCTTGATAACAATTAACCCAGAAAGTGATCCTATTCTTTCTTTTTAATTATACCTATATATTTTGTACTATATGCTGACTATATATGGTTTTCCTGGACTAGAGCCCATTCACATTGTTATATTATTAATATACTAATAATACTTAAATGTAGTTTAATTTGATTAAACTTGATTAAATAAACGTTTGATTTAGTTATTACATTGTCCTGTATCATTAAAAAATATGCCCAGCCAACATGAGCTTGCAATACACACTTTGTCTGACATAGTTTCATTACAAAGCAATGACATTATCTGCCAAGCATTTTAGCATGGCCTTAATTCCATACTCATGACAAAATATAGGCAAAAGAGCTACTATCATATAATAACATTTTAGACATCTTTCCAATATTGCTCTTTGCACTGTACATTTAAAAATGTACAGTACTATATTCGTATTCATTTTGAGATGCATCTTGGGAAATAGTGTTGAACTGAATCTTGCGTTTCGATTCGCCAAGTCCTGACCTTTCACTTGTCACGTGGTTTAAAAACTTTGTAGGAGGATGGCGCGGAACCTGTCACGTTGCACATCACTCGTCTGTTTTTAGTTTTGTTTATGTATTCTTTCGTTTATATCGGTATTAGCAGGTATGTTGCGAGCATGACTTTATTCCACATCTAGTCTCTAATGTTGAATCGTTCTTTATGCTTCTGGCTATATTTGTTACTGCTTTACTTACTGTAGCCTACTTTGTTGTTACTCCAGCTGGGCTGCCAGGCATGTACAGAGAGTTGTAATTAAAGTTAGACATATTAGTTGCATTTAAAGCAAGTATTTGTTAGTCGTTTTGGTGATATAGTAATTGTGTATTGAAGAGTATGTAGCTACTCTGATGCAATGCTAGTGTGTGCATGTATATTACAGCCATGAGTGTATTGGAGGTGAAGTTTATCGGGGATGGAGATGTCATGGAACACATCGTGGACAAATCGGATGGTATGGAGAGCTACATTACATCATTGCCACTTTTAAGATTAAAAATGATTTTATGGACATGATCCAAAAGTCAGATTTTCTAAGCTTTATTTAAACGGCATGCTTCTACAACATATTTACTTTATTGTCTGTCTCCAAAAAGGCATGCGTGGCAATAGGGGATCTGTTCAGAAAATTGTGAAAATTAAGAGTTCACGAAGCCGACATGTCAAAGAGGATGAGGAACACGATGGTGATGAAGAAGATGAAGTCTTAAATGAGAAGTACTACATCCAAGCGCTTGGAACAGACAACGCAGAGGGTGTGCTTGATAAACTGCACGATTGACATGTCAATATTTCTTTCAACACATTTCTTTTATAAACAAGTCTATGTCTCTTATAAACAGAATCAAAACTATTTAAAAAAAATGTATGTAAGAAAATAAATGCAAAACACTACTTGGTTTTCGTGTTATCTAACACATTTCATAATAAATATATGTGTATGTATACACTTTTTTTTAAATAATTGTTTTTGTTATAGATGGTGAAGAGGGAGTGGCCGGAGCCTCTGTATTTACTTTTCAGAAAATTAAACGCTCCAACACCATGGCCCAGACAGGTAAGATATCATGACACCCCTTCCTTATAGGTACATATACCTGCTTTTCTACTGCGTATCAAATGGTGTTGAGAATCTCTATGGGGTAATGCCTTTGTCTTTAGCGAGTGAGTTAGCACAAACCCCGAGGAAAAGTGTGACCTTCAGTGTGAGCCCTGACCATGAACCCGCCACACCCACCCGTGCGACACGCAGTGAGTCCAGCACGCACTCTCCTTCGTATGTTGTCCTGCATGCTGACGTTCGGTACATTTCAGAATCCTATTTGTTCCTTACTTAGGAAGAAAAAGTGAGAACCGGACACCGCAAAAGGTGAGAGTGTTGTGATGGAGTCTTCCACTTTGCTGTGGAGTTGAAGTGGCTCTCTGTGTGAACTCTGCTGCCCTGTGTTTCTTTACAGGGCAAGAAGGTGCAGTTTGTCTCCACAACACCGTATCGGCTCAGGAAACGGCTAACGAGTAAGCTAACGTGTATCAGTTGCATTGCAAATACATCAGAACTACATTAGCTTCTTCTGACTTTACACAGTAAAGCACCATTGCCGTTGTATAATGCCGTAGCTGGTGCTTTTAGCCCCCAGCCTCAGGTCTGACAGCGACAGTGAGCTGTCGCCTTCTGATTCTGGGGAGGAGGAGGATGATGATGACGACGATGATGAAGAAGGAGGAGGAGGAGATGGAGAGAAGACAGATAAAGACAACAATAAAAACTTCAAGCAGCCCAGAACCCCTAGTAAGACCCAAGCTGAGGCCCTCTACAAGACTCCTGCTAAGAAAAGCAAGAATGTCCCGGGGCCTCTCAACCAGGTATGTGTCTACTGTAGGTCGAATGTGGTCATGTGTGGTAAATTTGACATGATAAATTTTTGTTGTAAAAATGTATTCTCACCCTTCTAGCCTAGCCTGGTGGAGGAGTATTTTGAGGCTCACAGCAGTTCCAAAGTGTTAACTTCAGATCGCACACTCCAGCGATTAAAGACGCCAAAACTTGACAGGGTCAGTATATTTAAATGCACATTCTAAAAGGTATTGAATATTTGTAACCCATTGCTACATAACTTCCTTACCTTATGAGTCCACACACTGACCTTTTGGATGAAATCTTAATTTAGTCACAGTATAGTGTAATAACAACATCTGCTTTCCAACCTACATTGGGCTACACCTTCATCATAACCCTGAAAAACAAGAACTTGCTAAAGAAAATTGTGTAAGGATGTGTACTAAAACCACTGGCTGTGATCTCAATGTATTTATTTGTACCTATGTTTTTCAATGTTTTATGGAGATGCCTGCTGCTAAATTAATTTCTCATGGGGAGGGGGGGCAAGGGGACAATAAATATTTGTCTCATGTACAGTATGTCTGCACTGCTGGTGGAGGTGTGCTAGATTGTGTCTTCACACCAGCAGTAGAAATGTTAGAAGTATGTTTTTCACAAACTCTGGAACCCAAAGGAGGTTGGAAGTAAAAAATAAATAAAATAATAATACTTTAATAATACTTTTTAAATATTTTTTATATATATTTTTTAATTAAGTAAGTATTATTCTAATTGTTATTGTCTGTCATTGAGATGCATTTTTATGTTTTCCTTTACTATTATGTGCAGGATACACTGTTCCGGCTTTTAGAAAACACACCCTCTTGTTATTCTTCGGAGATCCAGCAGCTTCACAACAAATACCAAAAGTACTTTAGCAAATGGATGCTCCAGCTTCAGTAAGTGTCCGGTTTCACTCACCTGTCATTGTGTTAATGTTGTGCAAGATGGCAACTTTGGTGTGCGTGTGTGTGTGTGTTTAGATTGGGATTCAGTGTGCTGGTGTACGGCCTGGGCAGCAAGAAAGCTCTGCTGGAAGACTTTCGTCTAACCCATCTGTCTCAGGAAGTCCACCTGGTGGTCAATGGGTTCTTCCCTTCCATTACACTAAAGTCGGTATGTATACACTCCTGTCTATTCACAGTTTGCGTTGCTTTGCTCTGGCCAGTGTCTTCAAATGTCCACAACCAAAGAGTCCTTTGTTCCAAGTGCATTATTGTGAAATGTTACGTGATTTCTTTTATTGACTCTTTATTTTTATTTAAATCATTTAAACGGCTGACTAACAATCAGAAGTGTCAGTTAATAACAAATATTTTAAACTGAAAAACGTGTTTGGGTGTGTTTCGACTGCAGACTCTGAATGCGATCACATCGGAGGCTCTAGAGCATCAGGGAACCTTCCGTAACCCCTCAGACCAGATCCAGTACATTGTCCAGACACTCAAAGACAGTGAGGACATATTTGTATAGCCGTATGTGTATCTGTACGCATCCATATCTGTCTATTTTGTTCACATAAGGTGTGTACTGTATGTGTTTTGCATGTGTGTGTGTATGCGTGTTCATTTTAAGGCCCAGATCTCCATTTGTACCTGCTTATCCACAATATTGATGCACCAATGCTCAGAGGAATGAAGACCCAGAGTGCACTGGGGCAGCTGGCATCCCTTCCTAACATTCACCTGGTGGCTTCAATTGACCATATCAACGCCCCACTGGGTGAGGATGCATGATGAGCACTACTCTATATTATGCCACCATAACATGAATGCCTTCACACTATATCACACCCAAGTGATCCTACAAAAGCTCATTCATTCCCACTGCAATATCTATTCTAAACAAGGCCAAATACTGTAGTGTCACTTATTTTCTGATTATGGATTCGCACATTTGCATTTATTCATGGTTTTGTTGTTTTAATGTACTTTTGATCTGCACCTTTCTTGTATGTTTTAATGTTGTTATGAGCCCTAACTTAACCGTCCCACTCTCCTATGGGTCAAAATGACCCGGTGCACTCGCCAGTAGTGAGCGCCAACCACAACGCGGACTAATGACATTCTGCAGTTGGCTCCCTCTGCTGGTAGTCTCCTGAAATGCTTTAGGACAGCGGCAGGGTTAAGAAAATGTTCCGTCACACTGTGACGGACAATAAAGATGTTTGGATCTTGAATCAATGGCTCCATGTTGTCGTGCGTGTCAGTGTGGGACCAGTGTAAGCAGAGCCAGTTCAACTGGCTGTGGTGGGAGTGCGTCACCTTCCAGCGCTACGTGGAGGAGACGTCCTACGAGAACTCCCTGCTGGTGCAGCAGACGGGCGCTCTGGCCCTGTCCTCCCTCACGCACGTCCTGCGCAGCCTGACCTCCAACGCCAGGTGCCAGACGCCCACGCTCACACGCACCACAGTGTGCTTTTATTCACCTGTACGTCGGAGGGCGCGTGACAATAGGTGGATGGTTATCCACACAAACTAGGTCTTTGGGGGGGGGGGGCTCGGGGGGATATGAGTCTGGATAGCAACTTTAATTGATCATTAATTTAACCTTCTTTCCATTTGACCATTTGTTTTACAGAGGGATTTTCAAGCTACTTGTGGAATTTCAGCTGGAAAACAAGGACAGCCCTTCATACATGGGTAGATGCATGCAAAACTCTTCTGCTTTTCCTGTGCTACGAGTCGATCTTGCCGTCATTGTACTGAAACATGTCTAATATGCAACTTGCAGGATTATCATTCCAAGACTTCTACCAGCGATGTCGAGAAGCATTCTTGGTGAACTCTGACCTCACGCTGAGGACACAGCTGACCGAGTTCAAAGACCACAAACTGATACGGACACGCAAGGTTGGTAATTTGAATACATGTTAGTTTGATTTTTTTTTTTTGTGGGGGATGAG
The DNA here is from genome assembly GCA_027564795.1 of Aphredoderus sayanus. Classification (NCBI taxonomy): domain Eukaryota; kingdom Metazoa; phylum Chordata; class Actinopteri; order Percopsiformes; family Aphredoderidae; genus Aphredoderus; species Aphredoderus sayanus. Next base: position 13,776 of record JAODUG010007934.1, on the reverse strand, counting down.
GATACCCTTTCCTAGCATCTCAAGTGTTGCCTCTGACTTCCCGCTTCCTCAGGGTGCCGATGGAGTAGAGTACTTGTTGGTTCCTGTTGAAACAAGTACATTGTTGGATTTCTTGGAGAAAGAAGAGTTGGAATGAGAAGACTGGATTTAAGGACCTATGTCTTAATATTCTGCGTGCGAGTGTTTTTCCAGTGCCCTCAGGTGTAATCAAGTAGCCTGGTTTAAACTGTTCCCCATCTACGATTTGTCTATACAAAGACAGGACAAAGTTATTTGTCACAATTTCTTGTACAATCTGCTTTTCATGTTGTAATATATTAATTGTCAATATACAGTGTCTATGACAGATATTAACTGAACTTTGTACATCAAAATAAGATAATGAACCTGCCATACAAATCCAGAATTGGTTTGGCTGTAGTTATGATTTGCATTACAACCTTCCACTAATGTTCTGTGGAAATGAATATCTCTAAAATAAAGTTATTAATGTCCCTGCATAGCATATTTTAATGTAATATACAATATTGCATATGAAAAAATCATGCAATGAAAAATGTCACACCTTGTAGTTTCTTTATTTACATAAATAGAGTGAACATGTTATTTACATTTTGCAAAACATACATTCTTTTGCACTGTAAAGGCAAGTAGCCATGCTGTTATTAAAATAAATGATGGGATAATTCTTCACATCAAAATGTCACTGGAAGGACTTAGATGCAGTTGTACAGGTGCAATGCTGCATTCATGTCAAATGGTAAATTACCAACTTGGAATTAAGTAAATTAGCAGTTTGAGCTGTAGTTTTCTTAATTTTACTTTACTACTCCATGGTGCTCTAATAAGCTCTAATAAGGTCCAATTTTTCTGACTAGGAATTACCAGTTGAAAGGCAATTCATGTGGATTTTCCAACTTTGTTAGAAAACAAAGTTAGAAACCACACAAGTCTCATGAACGCAGCATAAACCATGGAAATGTGAGGATGACCCAGTACGACATGATCTTAAGAGAGGAATAAATATACTGTATAGTTAGTTGTGTGTCTCATGTAGTGTTAGTGTTGGATGTCAGCAGTCTCCCGTGTTTCTGTGAAGAGTGTGTATGCTTGCAGTCGGTTCCTCGTGGCAGTGTGTATAATGTGCAGCTCATCTTCGTCCAAATCCTTCAGCAACAGCAGTACTGCCTTAAGAGTGTGTGACTAAAAATATTAAATAGAAGCCACGCATCAATACAAGAAGACAGGAGCATTATAAAATAAAAATGTCATTTATAGATTGAGTGAAACTTTAAGTACCTTTTGAGAGGAAGATGCATTTTTAACAGCACAGCTTGTTTCTCTAGTTGATGACAGTGAGGGGGACTTGTCTTGAAGAGTCTTCATCCCTAATTGTCCACTGATTTCAGCGCACAGATAGGAGAGCAAATTGTTTGGTTGAACATAAGAACAACTACAGAAGTTTTAAGTTATATAATAAATGAATTGTGTGTTTTGACATCCACTTTCCTATAGAAAACATGTATGTGTGTGTGTGTGTGTGTCTATGTGCTGGGACCTACCTGGATTCTTCCATGTCATAGTTGAGGGGGTTGGCCTCTGTCTCAACATCACTCAGCCCATTTGCAGGAAGCCTGTTCTGAGCCGCCGGTGGAGGAGCTGTTATGTCATCCCCCTCCACACGAGCAAGAGCAAGTGCAAGCTCCTCATCTGTCACTACTGCACAAGCACAAGAACAAATGCTAGTCCCACAATAACGGGGCAGAGGAGAGGTCGCAGGTTTGAACCCGGTGATCGGATGGCACCTTGCACAGCTGACACCACCATCGGTGTTATGTATGTGTATGTGAGTGGGTTAGTTTGAGGAAGTCATGTACAGAGCTTTGAGTGGCCTGACTGTTAGAAAAGCACTAAATTAAAACAGTCCATGTACCATTGTAACGACTATTTCCAACACCGGCTTACTCTGGTTGTCCAGCTTTTGTAGGCGTGGCAGGCAACGGAGTACAGTGAGCCGGTATTGGCTGGAGTCGGTCCCGCAACACGGGTTCTCAGCCAACCACAGCACCCTCAGGCGGGTCAGAGGACGAAGGTGTGTGAGCTCGGAAAGAGAGGAAATCATGTTTCGCCTCAAGTACAGCTCACACAGTGACAGACAGGCAGCAAGAGGAGCCAGGGACACAATGTTGTTGACACTACACAGAGAGAGACCAGTGGGAGATAAAAATTAATAAATTGTCATAATAATTCAATGTGATAACACCTGCACGCGTGTGCACAAATATAGACATATAACAGATATAAAAGTGGGTTAAATACCTCAACGTCAGTACTTCTATATTGGGTATTTGAGAGAAGATTGAAATCTGCGGAGGGAGGGGGGGAATGAAATGTTGATTGAAATGAACAAGGAGAAAGTTACTAGTAGTGAAGAGTGGAATTATAATTTGCCTATAAAGTGGGACTGGTCTTTGGCTACTCACATCAGTTAGGCTGCATCCCCTGCAAAAGTTGACGACAAAAATTTGCAAAACATTTATTATTGCCTTAGTCAACAGTGTTTATCAATGTTAATCAAAGCCAGGAAATAATAAAACGTCAAAACGTATACTACCTACCAGCAATTAAGTTTCTTGACGCTGTCTAAGTCAGAGGCCTTAGCCTTAGCAAGAACCACTTTTCGTGTTAGCTTCATATCATATTATATGGATAGCCTATTTGTGCCCGACTTTAATTTTTCAGAACATCATATACTTACAAACTAACTTCAGAAATATATTCGACATTATAGTTTGGTCATATTAAAAAGAAAACAATCAAAAGCTGAACCAGTACTCTCTGCATTCAACAGTGATGAACGATGTTGATGTCCACATTAAATCTGCGCAGGCGCGGTAAACTGAAGCGTCCGTGGTTACGGCCATAGGTTACGGCACAGTACCTGGTTGCCACTTTTTTGGATTTCTTTTCACTGGAAAAATAATGATGACATTTAAACTATCGTTCATACTCTACCGATACTCTTGATAATGTAAATGTATTAATCTAGAAACGACATTATAGTTTAGCCGCCATTAGCAAATGTACACACTCCATTTCCCACAATGCTGTGTAAGGAACAGTGTATATTGCGCATGCGTACTAAGCAATCCCTCTTTTCTTCTACGTCTCCACTGAGAGAATGGTGAGCCGAAATGTCCCTTTCACAATCTATGTGAATCTTACGGATTCTGTTGTATAAATGAAATAATGGCATGTTCACAAGCCTAGACTTACCCTTGCATGTTAAATAGAAGTCTCATTTGTGGTCGTTGCGCGATTAAGTAAACTAGATATACGATGTTTTCAAGTAATGTTTCGACAGTAATGGCTGCCCACAGTACTTCCCCCGGCCAAGTGGTCTTGTTAAAACGGGAGAGACAAACGCCCAAAATGAACGTTGTGTGACTGTCTTAGGTAAATTAAGATGGCTCCATTTAACTGCAAGTAGTACTTTATGGTACAGGCGCGTACTGTACCATATGTATATGAAGAATGATAGGTTTGGGTTTTGTGGCACCGGCATAAAAGTATTTACTTAAACTAATGCAAAATACTATATGCACATTTATAAGCTCCCACGTATGGCCTTACTGTATTTGAACTAGTAGTAACTGTATGGTAATGTTGGATATTATGTCACGTTAATATTAGTTATTAAGTCTTGTCCGTATGGAATTTTGTGACGGGCGGTATTGACGCATAACAGCAAAAGGCGTGTATGAGATAACCCCATGAGCCCTTTGTACCAGGGCCCTTTCTTACTGAAAATGTAATATTAATGTTAAATGTATTTTCATTTAATTCTTAGGCCAAGCGCACAAAGAAGGTGGGGATCGTTGGAAAATACGGCACGCGTTATGGCGCGTCGCTCCGAAAAATGGTGAAGAAGATTGAAATCAGCCAGCACGCTAAATACACCTGCTCATTCTGCGGCAAGGTAAGGAGAGTCTACTGTGAACAATATTTTAGCTTCACATTCCAGTTAGTAGTGGGTTGTGGAGCTACATGGATGTTAGTAATGGATCATGGGGTCACTGGAAGCCCTAAAACAGTGTCTTCTAAGAAACACTAACCGTATCTAATAAAATATGAACACCGAGTTTGAAAGTGATGTACCTTTATGTTAACAGACTAAGATGAAGAGGAAGGCCGTGGGAATCTGGCACTGCGGCTCTTGCATGAAGACTGTGGCTGGAGGTGCCTGGACATACAAGTAAGCTTAATGTTCACCTTGGCTTCTTCACTGCTTCCTGTAGACTAATATAACTTTAAAGTGGACTGAAGTCCTGAAGTCTATGGCAGGCGTGTCTTTTAGTTCCTAGTACCTGGACTGTTAATGGGGTTTTAAAGTTATGGACAGTCATTCTTGAAAAAGCTTGTTGATATTTGAACTCGATTTAAAAACGCCCTTAAATGCCATAGGGTCCTCCCTCAGAAGCTCCGGCCCACACATTGGAAATGCATTGACATGTCTCGGATATTGTGTCTGCACTACTTTGTTATTTATGTAACCAAGGGCTAGAAGCTGATAACAAATCCGGTGTTCTTACACATCCCTGGCTGTCTAAATGGTAACACAAAGTGGTGCAGATCACACAACACTATCCCAGCCTTTGCAATGCTTGTCAAATTTGGGTGGGGGGAGAGGGGAGTGCTTTGCTTCTGAGGGAGCGCCCTATGGCATCGAAGGAAGATGTTTTTGAAGAGTTAAAATATCAACATTCTTTCTCCCATATGGCTTACCTCATCTTTTGTGCTTGTGATAAGAAAAGCATTCTCCACATGTCAAGTTATAATTGGTTGAACTCTGCTAGCACTTGTTTTGATCAGACAAATGTCCAGTCATATGCCAGTGATTTTAAATTGACACCTATTGGCCCAACATTTAATTTAATTCACCCTTATCACCATTCTTGAAAGCCTTTTCAGATGCACTTATAATCTGGTTTGTGTGTGACATTGGTGGCAACAGCATTTAATAAAGGGATGTATAAATTACTGTAAGTGTCAAAACTAGAAAGTGAATAGGATGTCAAAGTAGCTTTTTAAGGATCATTCAGTTTGTGATTTGGTACTCTGCAAATGCCAAAGTGTTGCTTCCAAGTTGATTTGGCTACTAGTTTCAAGACTATTTTTCCAATTGTCTTGACATTTTTAGTTTAAGAAAGATGTACTTTTCTATTGCAGTGAATTATCCTATAACAAAATGAATCATACATTCACCACGTGACATCAGTGGCACAGACTGGACGATCAGTTTGAAGCTGTTGTTAATGTCAATGTATTGAGGAAAAGTATCTGAGATGTACCCTAACTTCTGTTGTTTCTTTTTTAGCACAACATCTGCTGTCACAGTAAAGTCTGCCATCAGGAGGCTGAGGGAGCTGAAGGACCAGTAAACCAGTGACAATCACTGGGGGAAGTTGATTGACACTTGATTTTGTATAGAGCAACATCGTACAATAAATCAGTCTGGAACAGATTCTGTGTTTAGTGTTTTCTGTACAGTTTTTAAACAGAATTTCCTGTGGTGTCATACCAAAGACATGTCTCAATGGAAAGTAAAATAAAAGACATGACATGTCTTATTGGTGCATTCTGTCATCAACAGGACTAAATGTGAAATCTGTGGGATTTATTTCAATTTTTCTAATATTCCATTATCTAGTTGATATTTTGATTTACATATTCCAATGTACCGTGGAAAGGGTGGGGGAGTTGCCCTTTCATAGTGCAGCTTTACAATTTGTCAAACACCATGAAAATCTTCAGGATAAAAAAAAAAGTTCACTGGGTGCAAACCTTTCGCGAAAATCGCTGTTTTTGAATTGAAAATAATGGCATTTGCAAGATTCGATTAGAGTATAAAAATTGTGAGAGGGAGGATATCTTGTTCTGTGATGAGACTCACGCGGGAATAAAATAACTATTAGACTCAGTTTGCAGTATTTTCACAGTAGTTCTTTTTCATACTTGATGCTGTAACAACATATAATCACTAGAGGGCACGGTAGAGGACAGCAAGTAACTGTCATGGCGGCGTCCAGTGTATTTAGGTCCGGTCTGTTTAATAATAAAGTTGCAATTGTAACAGGTGGGGGAACCGGCATAGGTAAAGCAATCTCAACAGAGCTGCTCCAGCTCGGTAAGTGCAAAATGTTACTGTACTTTGTGATTTTACCAACAGTAAACTACTACGCCGCCAATGAAGGCATAGGCAATTGCACTTTGCCCTAAAGAACATTGATGTCAACCATGTCTGAAATGTGAACTACAACTACTTATTAAATGTGTAGTTAAGCAGTATTGTAGCAGCTGCTTAAATTGATGTAACCACAATTTCGCCTCCACTCTGATCCATCTGTAGGTTGTAGTGTGGTTATCTCCAGTAGAAAGGTGGAGAGGTTGGAGTCAGCAGCTCTAGAGTTACAACAAAAAATCCCTACTGCCAGTCCTGCATCTGTCACTCCAATACCATGCAATATCCGTAACGAGGACGAGGTAATCCACAGCGCAGCCACTCTTACCCCAATACAAAGTATCCCAAGAATGATTAAATCCCAATTCTGTCATTGTGTGCGCTGGTAGGTTAAGGCACTTGTCTCATCAGTACTGAAGCAGTATGGTCGCATCGACTTCCTGGTGAACAATGGAGGAGGCCAGTTCAGCAGCCCAGCAGAACAAATGTCCTCCAAGGGTTGGAAGGCTGTTATAGACACCAACCTCACTGGAACGTTCCACTGCTGCCAGCAGGGTAAATGAGAGAGAGGGCAGTTTGGAAATTAGCATTGTGCCAGGTAATGTGTATTATTGAAGGTAGGCCTTTGTGTCTCCTTATTCTAGTCTACAAGGCATGGATGAAGGAACATGGAGGAGCCATTGTCAACATCATTGCTGACATGTGGAAAGGCTTCCCTGGAATGGCGTAAGCATCAGTCCGTCACGTTGGAAATGAATATAGACCGTTCTTTGCACATAAACCTGTACATCTCGCTCTTCCTAACAGACACACGGGGGCAGCGCGAGCAGCGGTTGATAATCTAACCAAGACCCTTGCTATTGAGTGGGCAGCCTCGGGGGTTCGAATTAACTCTGTTGCACCAGTATGTATGATGCACATTAAGGTGGCACATTCAGTGTAATTCCGTAACCGAGCAGCATAGACGATGTTGTTATTGTTCCTGTTGTGTTATTTACACTGTATCTGCGTATGGTCCCAGGGCACTATCGTTTCTAAGACCGCTATGGAGAACTACAAAGAATATGGACCAGCACTTTTCAAGATGTCTATTCCCTTCAGCCCAGCAAAAAGAGTGGGTGTACCTGAGGAGGTGTGTAAAAAGAGACCCTCATCTCTCATAAGACCAATCATAGTTTACTTCACCAGGCTCTATTGTGTATAATAGGACTCCCCTTGCTTGTACAGAAGCTGTCCCAAACTTGTGTCTTTCCTGGCTGGAACTAGAGGCTCTTATTTACTTGTATATTTAACACAGTTAAGATGTTGCAATGTCATTAACATTTAAATTTCAAGACGGTGTGCTTATTGTTTAGATCTCCCCGGCAGTGTGTTTCTTGCTATCCCCTGCTGCTTCCTACATCTCTGGGGCCACTCTGAAAGTCGATGCGGGGCAAAGCCTTTACCACTCTATGTGGCAGATACCAGGTACATATGTCATGTAGCTTGTCTAAGCATTCCCCGCATACGTTTTTGGTTGTTGTAGGCTTTTGCAAATATTGTGGGTCCCTGTCTTTCTCTCTGCCCGTTCAGACCACAGCGCATGGCCCGAGGCTCCAGAGGGAGAAAACCTGGACACTCTGAAAAACCTGCTCAACCCTAAAAGCAAACTCTAAGTCAGAACGCTTAGTGACAGGCTCAAAGCCACTAGGACCGGTGTGCCAATCTTATACGTTTACTGTATGTGTCTGACATAAGAAAAAAGATATAATGTGTTATAATTGTGTTATGATTCCCAACAGTTGCCAAAAATCTGGTACTTTTTCTAATTTGTTTATGAACATAAAATCTAATATATTACCTCATTGTTAAAATGACTCATATTCAGACTGAACTAATGCTACCATCTCTGCTACCATTTCAGACCTGTCACTGGATAGTCAAGGTAGCACCTTGTGATGAGACAGTGAGGCTCATAATTATGTTTATATAAATGTATATAATACATCAATGATGTGTATCATTTTTTAAAATTGTGTAAATACATTTATTGTAGCTTTATCATTAAAATGGTGTACCTCTGTTTTTACAAACCAACAGTTTGTTAGCAAAGGTGCCTAATCTACACATTCATTAACCCAATTAATTAATTAATTAATTAATTAATTAATAAATAGTACTACAATACTGCCTTAAATGTCTCCATTCAGGAGTATGCAAGGATTACATGTTATAAGCCAGTATCAGCAGGAATGTTAATATTAGCATAATACTATATACAAATGTACAATATAAACAGTTGGACTGGGATTAATAGTTTAAAGTTTATTTGCAAAACGTTGAATGACAGTATGTCAAGATCAACTATATATAATGTCAAAACTACATTATTCAAGCGAATTTCACAACTTATAATTTGGTCCAAAGTCCTTGCCGTATTGCCGTAAAGCAGCTGATCATTGTCGTAATTACAAACTGTCGCAATTATAAACTGTCGCAGTCGTCTGCCTGAGCTCTAGCTAATACATACCAAAGGTCACAACAAAACCTTTCGGGTAGGCTGTTAAATTTCAATAATATATAATTATTTAGTTTATCCTCAGTATCCAACACTTGCGTGCTATTGCAAATATATGTTAAGGATAGTAATAAAACACAGCTTACTGTCGAAATATGAGTATGAACCAGCTGTCGTTACTTGTTTTGCTAATACAGTACTGTAGTAAGTACTGTAGAGTACAGGTTATAACATTAGCATACAGTGCATAAAATGTAGCCGCAATGTAATGGATTGTTTGCGCTATGTGGTCCTGGGGACCCACTGCCCTGCATGTTTTAGTCTCCTGCTCCAGCACACCTGGTTCCAAGCTTGATGACGATCAATTCAATTGCAGGTCAAAAGGTCCCCAGGACCAGGGTTGAAAACCACAGGTTTTAGAAACTAAGAACTCTAAATGTGCCATAATCCACGTGCATGATAATACCTCTTTAAAAATAATAGAATCTGCTGATGCTGTCAGATTAGCTCAAATAAAGGCATGCGGTAAAATATTGCTGCTGGGTGCTGACGTTTTTCAGGATGGGGGGCGACCACGGACACGGTAAGATGTCCATGCCGGATTGGCGTCAGTGGAAAACTGAAGGAACACCCCTGGAGTTCACGCAGAAAAGACTAGCAGCCAGAGGCCTCAAGGATCCGTGGGCACGGTTAGTAGGAGTGCACCTACTTTTACATTAGCGTTGGATGCCTTTTTACATTTCCATTTGCATCTGCCGATCCAGTCTGCAGTGTCTAATATACAGTACAATTTCGCCCTACTCTCCTTGCAGTAACGAGGCGTGGAGATACACTGGTGGCTTTGCTCGTGCTGTAACTCTGTCGGATGTATTGCTGAAGGGATTCAAGTGGGGCTTTGCTGCATTCACAGTTGCTCTGGTTGTCGAGTATACCCTCTTTCCCCCGAAGAAAGGTGGCCACTAAAAGCAGATGTTCACACACATTTCTGTATTTTCTGTATAATAAATGTTTCTTTGATCGAAAGTTACCACAATTGCTTTATTAGCTACCTTTTTCATGGTAAGATACCACCATATCAGGACATTTTTAATTCAGTGTTGTGTCACCTATGCACTGACTGCACTGTTAGAAAGTCCACCGTTCATATCAAACAATCCAAATGAATTATCTAATGGTGAATTGTGATTATCTTTTATTAAAATAAATACTTATTTGGTACTAATTGCATACACACTATATATACACAACCAAAAATTAATGCATTTATTTAGTAAAGAATTTTATTACACTTCTAAAATCATTCTGTGGATACCGGTCTTATAATGATTGTAATTGTAAACTTCTTTGTCATTGTTCTGTCCCTGTTTTTTGGTTAATCCTGCTTCCTTTTCCTGGTCATTCTCCTAAAGCACAGGCTCATGCACTTCACTGTCACTACGGCAACCACCAACCCCACTGTAACTAGTAGCGCTATCACATCCAGGCTGTGGTACTGGACCCAGTTGAGGTCATGGGCAGAAGGTCTGAGATGACCAGCCCCTTTGTGCCGCATCACAAACTCTGTCCAGTACACAGAGAGGTCAAGGGGGTCAACTGGACGGTCTTTATGGATGACTGAAAGCTTCTTCACATTGTCTTTATACCTGAACCACACACATAGGACAGATAGAGATTAAATAAATGATCTAACTCTTAAGAGTATTGTCAAAATTAGAAAAAAAAGCTGTTTCTCATTTGTTTTCACAGTTGCTATGTACAGTGGCCGACAGGTGCAAACATGATACCAATTAAGAAAACCACTTGAAATATAGAACACACAAACGAGTTACGGAAACGCGCTGCAAATACAAAAACTCAACCAAGTCAGGAACAATTGCTCAGTGGCCGACGGGTGCAAACACGATACAAATTAAGAAAACAACTTCAAATATAGACAACGCAAGTTACAAAAACAGCTAGCCGTGGTAAAGTTAGAAAGATTTTTGGAGGAGCATTAGACAAGTAAAATAAAAGTGGTTTCTGTATTGATGTAGTTGTTTTCGTAACTTGTTTGTGTTTTCTATATCTGAAGTTGTTTTCTTAATTTGTATCATGTTGGCACCTTTCAGCCACCGTAGCTATGGGTTCAAGATGCAACAACTCCGGACAGATTTTAGCCAATACCAGGTAATCCTCACCTGGTGTTATTGATTAGTTCGTTCAGTCCTTGAAGGAGGGCGTCAACGGTGACAGTATTGATGTCCAAGACTAGACCTACTCCCCTGCTTGCCATCCGATAAGCATTGTCAGGCTGGTCCCCAGATATTGGCAACATCAACATGGGAACAGCATGGCACAAGCCCTCATAGATGCCATGTGAGCCACTGTGAGTAATGAAAGCCCTGACTCCATGATGTGCTAGCAGTATTAAAAGTTGGAACACAAAACACAGATTCCGATTTGTAATGCAGTAGCTATGGTATACATCAGTGTGTTTACTGTACTGTGTTTATTGTGTATAGAGGGCCAAGCTCACCGATTGTGTTTTCAAAAGCAACTATATGCATGATGCCAGGGGAGATTGCACTGAAAATATCAATCCAAACTAAAAACTATTTTGGTAACACTGGCTTCAACTGCAAGGGCAAACTCAGACACAAACCAATGAGTGTACCTTAAATTATATTGTTGGTTTGCAGTAGCCTACTGTACCTAAGAGGTCATTCTGTGGCACCCATTCCATCAGCTTCACATTGCCTGGGATTTTGTCTTCAACTGCTCCACTGTATCGCCATATAACCTACAACCCAAAGTCAGCATAGTAATTGCATAGCATTGCATAGTTGTGTAATCTGTGTTTTTATTTGAGAGCCTACCTTCTGTGGAATTTGTCTGAAGGCTTCTAGGAAAACAGCAGTTGTTTCACCTGGCAACGACGATTGCATGGTGCCCAGAGTGAACACCACAAAGCCATGAGGGCCTGAGATCCACTCCTCCAACTCCTATAGACATTAGCATCTACAGTATAATATTTACCAGTAGTGTCAATCTCACCATTTCTGATACAATATGACCTTACCTCCGGCAGGGGATTCCTCACATTGCAGTTAATCCCTCCTACTTGAACAATATTTGGCATGAGAGGGCGAGGAAATTCGAGTGTGAAGTCAATCCTGCAAAACAGCATCACAAGCATGTATGTAAAACATTTAGGGGTGTAATGAAAAGGTTTAGCTTTATAGCAATATAGTAACTACATTTAAAAGCCTATCAACAATCTAAAATCTAATTCAAAAATCTAAATCAAAGTTAATTGTGTAATCGTGAAATGTGTGCATCAATGCACTCCTAATGTTATAACAGTAGCCTACAGTACTTCCTTCCGTAGGCCTACCTCAACAACCATATAGCTGACTCCGACAACACTTCAGCAATCCCTATGTCCTCTCCCAGGAACTCATAAGACATTTGGTCAAAACGCCAGTAGATCAGTCGACACAGCAGTGGTTCAATTAGGCTCACCTGTAAGATAGCGCCACCACAGGTCAACAGGATGTAAAGCATGCAGTTATGCATAGCTATGGACAAGTGACTGCATGTCCAATTTTGAGTTTCAATACATATAATAGTATTGTAGTTATAAAAAGTTAGGCTTTACCCCACCATGACTAATCGGTTTATCACCTTGAGATGAGAACTAATCTGTGGGATGAGGCTAATCTAAAGGGTCTTGTGCTAGGTGCCTAGGTCAGAAAAGACGGATACCACTATGTATACTGTATGTATATGTTCTCACCAAAGTGTTGATACATCTCTCCTTGAAGTTCATCTTATCTGTGAGTCCAGTGAAGAAGCGAGGGACATAGGATGGAGGGGCCGGACAAGCTGCTGATTTCATATCCAAGGAACATGGCATCCCTCTCAGCAGGTTGATGGCGGGAAGACCTGGACGAGATTTAGGAAGGCAGGTTGAGAGGTTACACATAAACATTCATACAGACAAACCAGTGTCAACTGTCAACTGCAAAGGCACTCACCTAGCTTTTTTGCTAGTAGGGACCCTGTGGGCACAAAAGGGTCTGTCAGGACAGCATCAAAGCCCTACATGAAGGGTGGAAGAGGATGAACTTTAAGTAAAATAATAAATACTTAGAAATCAACTGTTGTAAACCGGTCTTAAGTACAGGGTTTATTATTTTATAGTGTAGTCTCAACTTTTGCAAAAACATGCGCTAATACTGCCCACTAGGGAAATGCCAAGTGGCCATTTACTTTAACTTTCCCGCTTTCCTCTGGGTCAAACTGACCCCAACGCACTACCTTGTTGCGCCAGCAGAAAACACCAACCGCCAAAAACATATGATGTTCCGCGGTTGCCGCCGTCTGCTGGCCAACAAGGTACTGCATTTGAAACCCAAGGTTAAAGGAACTCTGTATGATCTTGTGTGTCACTAGGTGTCAGACTAAGCACGGGAATCTCAGATCTAAACAAATGCTTTGTGGGCCACACAGACACACACACCCACCCACACACTATAAAAACAAACAGAGGAGCTTGTAACACACACAGCAGGAGTGTGATGTTATTCTCCGGTATGGACAACATTACTCACCTATATCTTTACATAGACAATACTTGTTTACTGGTATATGAATGTTTAAAATATAGGACCTTTAAAGCTATTATTAGTGGGACAGTGGTGTCTAGTGTACATCCAGTTGGGATTGGTAATACAATACAAAAATAATCCTTCCTTTATGTAAATAGCACACAATACCTGCTGTGACAGATGTGAGATGAGGCTGGCGTTGAAGAGAAGACTTTCGGCGGTGGTGTGGATAAAGCTTATGATTTTACGGAAGTGTGAAATTTTACTGTTTATACCCTCCATGAACGAGTTTGTCGAGCAGTGCATTGCTTGGTTGGTCATAGCAAAGAGGTGATCAATCTCATCCTTTCCATAGGGCACAGGGTACAGAACAGTGTCGTAGTGTTTACCCGGCCCCATTCGGATGCTGATCTCTGGGATCACCACAGTGACCTGGTGTCCCCGCCGAC
>JAODUG010007926.1:6852-23365 GCA_027564795.1 Aphredoderus sayanus | reverse complement strand
AATTAATATCTAAGCCTTTTTAATTTGTAGTGTATACAGTACATGCATACTGTGGGCCCTGAGCATATTCAGCATTTCACATCTAATCACACAGGGGCAAATGCCAAGTACAGCAAATACCACATAGCCATTCTGTGGAAGAAAATGATTGGATAAAGCACATGCACCCACTAATGATGCAATGAAAGCCATGTGTGTGTTTGACTGGTGTGTGGTGCTCACAGGAGACCAGAGTGATCAGAGACTAGCTCTTCAGAACATTGCCAGCATGGTCAAACCAGGGGGCATCCTCATCATTGACCATCGTAACTATGACTACATCCTGGAAACTGGCCTGGCACCACAGGGCAAGAACATATACTATAAGGTACTACAGTATCTTATTTTCCGTTCTACAATATATTTTATTATTTATTTTTATTTTTTCCAATTTTTTTTTCAATGAAATTAACTGTTATTCTGAGCTTGATGATAATTGTGTGAAGAAGGAAAAAAGTTAGCTTATATTGAGACTATCCCTACTTGCACCACTTCTTCTACTGACTAACTCTACTACATATTACTGAGGAATCATTCATTGCCACATTGAGGGCAAAGAGCAAATTGTTCATTATTTGGGTGGGAATTCAGTAATAGCAATATGTGGATTTAGGAAGAGGCTCTGCAAAGAATATCTAGGTCCAACTAGATAAAAACCACAAGTGGTACAGCAGCAAATATAAGTCAAGTGAATATTGGCATATTATTAAAAATAAAAAGTATAATAGCTATATATGCAATCGTTGATTTTAATAGCTGCTGTATAATATGTATAATTTCAGACCTGTTACTTTTAGAAGAGCAGCTGTCTAGCTGGAAGCTCAAGCAATACAGCCCGAATCAACATTCATGACCTTGAGCTAGTTCTGCATTAGATTGTACTCAGATTGTACTCCTGGTCTAAAATGACAACATCTGACTCCAGGTGTCCTTGTATGCTCTTATTGTGACCATGTTTGTTTAAGGGACATGTTAGTCCCTCTATTCCCTCTTCTTGGCCACATATCATGACTTTGTTTTGTAGAGTGACCTGACTCAGGATATCTCAACATCGGTGCTCTGGGTCAACAACAAGCCTCATATGATCACCCTGGACTACACTATCCAGGTGCCACAGACCAAAGTCCAGGACCCTCCTGAAGTTAGGTAGGACAAAATGTACCTGTTCTGTAGCAAAGCAACCAAATGAAAAAATATTACAAATTTGGCTGCCTCCGAAAACGACTTGGTTAAGACATTTAATAGAAATGTAATACCTGCGTATTGTTATTGTTTTAATCTCTATTTTGTGTGCGTTTAATCTTCAGTAAATTCCGTTTGTCGTACTACCCTCACCGTCTGGAGAGCTTCAAAGCCCTAATGCGAGATGCCTTTCTGGGAAAGATGGAGCACAGTGTCTATGGAGACTTTAAGACATACATGCCTGGCCAGACACAAGCCCCATGTTACTTCATTCACGTCTGTAAGAAGACTGCATAAGAGTTTCCCTGCTCCCTGCTTGCTCCTATTAGGTACATTTAGGCTGAGAAAGATGTTACATTTTTTGCTGAAGTTTTAGGGGTACTGCCAATGTCTGCTCCTCATTTAAACTTTTTTTATCTTTGAAATTGTATGTCACTTTCAGATGGGTGCTAAATATGTATAATTAAGGCCTATTTAATTGCTATGGATCTGTTTCTGCTTAAAATGATCATTCATAGTATTAATGAGCAAAGGGTGGGCCATAAGAAAATGTCCTCCAACTTTTTAGTAATCCCAAAACGTTTTAGTTTACTTGCTCATTGTTTAGCATATATAAGTGATGAAAATGTATTGTTAACTGCTTTCACGTTGTCTGGGTATACTTGAACCCTCTGATTAACCCTGGTCAAAACTGTCATTACATTTTAGCAATGATAAATCAAGGCTGTTGCATTTTCTTTTTTTTCTTCTTTTTTTTAAGTAGGGTGCAAGACAGCAAAAGCATTTAGAAGGGAATAGAAGATTTATTGTATACATAGGTGATTGTGATTGAGTTTAAATAGATTTTTATTGTTTTGTTTATCTCAATTTAAATTAAATTTGTGAGATTTAATTTTCAGTCTTAATAATACTGAAACCTACTCTACATGCAAACTTTTAGCAGGTAAGACTGCCTCCTGTGTTTTAACCTCCTGAGAGATTTGAAATGTTCAGTATATAACAATACAAGAATAAATATATTTGAATTCAAACAAATTGGCCAAAAACTCTACTCTAAATACATTAACAGATTTTACATACAAAAAGAATTGTATGAGATATCTCAATAGTTTCATCCAATATTCAAATTACAATAAAGTACAGTAGCAATTCAAAAACCACATTACTCAGACTAATCACTCTAACTTAATAATTAACTGGCATTTTATTGACTAAACCACAGTGGACAAGGTACCACTGCTTTGGCATCAGCCCATGTTGGTGCCGGTCAGCAGTTCAGGTCCAAGGGGAGGAGTCCTCGGTTTGTTTGGCTCACTGGCAAACGATTGTGATGCCACTTGTACACCAGACTACCCAACAATGGACAAAGCCCCACTACAGAGCCTTCCCATTTAAATATCTCTTTTTTTAAATATCTCAACAGAAAGCAGCGCACTTATGTTTTCTACTGTATAACCCAAATGGTGAGGCCATGATATGTTGTATCCTTTGAATATCAGTAGCCAACATGCATGTCTGTAACTGAAAACGCACAATAACAGATTGGCTGAATTGTCTAGTAGCATGGTTGTACCATACAGCCCTGTATGTGGCCATTTACTTACATTGACTAATGCAGCTTTAGGTACATTAGAACATGTACACACCATGGCAGAGTTAAGTCATTAAGGCACCAATGCCATCTGTGGCTTGGCCAAATAAATAAATATTGATACATAAACAAGGTTTGGTTCAACAGGTACTTTTTTTTAATGTATCAAAAACTTATGTCAATAAATGAAATGAGAAATGAACAAATTAACTTAAATCAAACATTTCAAAGTGCCTGTACATGTTTGTTTGTGTGCATATATATATATATATATATATATATATATATATATATAAATAAATAACATTTTGCAGTGCAGCAGTCTGCTGGAGACATTTTGCAGGTCAAATTAGCATACAAACTGAGGATGAAATGTGTCAGTAACATATCAAATTACTAATACTAATAAATAATTTGTGGCTGAGGGATAACCTTTTTGAGGTAAATGTATTTTGGGTGCATTTACATGTGGTGACAACGGAGACTTGCTTGATCAGATAAGAATAATTACAAAGGTTTTGGGTAGAGCTGATATATCACATCGGTTATGATATAATTACCGTAGGTCCTTCGTGAATATTGTGCTTTTTATTAAAAAAATACAATCAAATTCTGTTGTGAATTAGTGTTTTTCTCCTGGGCTATACTGTGTGAAATTAGAACAAGAGAGACTATAACACCACCATTGCTTCAACTAAATGAAGACTTAATGAATGTTAAAATGTTTTCATAACAAATATGAAAAACGTCCTTTATCTGTCATGACAAATATGACTCAGGTGAAGCTTAGATCAAGTAAAGAGCTTCCAACTGTACTTTAATTGCTGTGCTATTTACCAATCTGTCACTTTAGTAAGGTTCCTTCCAGTTTTATCAGGTAATCATTTTAATTCTTAAGTTCAAATGGTTTGTGCTGTGCTGTAGTGTTTTTACAATACAAAAAGTGTATTGCTTATAGAAGTAACAAATGCCATATTCACTTTTGGATTATTTTGATTATGTTCTCCCCATTGCTTATACAAAAATAGAAAAAAATAACATTGATTGAAGTGTACAATATACAGTCGTGTATATGATAAACAATCACATGATCAAAATAAGTTGCTCTAAAGAATTATATTCAGAAACTGTCACATCCAACAATTTAATTTTATCACAGGCCCCTCGGTGGCTAAAGCATATAGTGTCTGTCAGTCTATACACTACAGACAGACTTACTATACACTACACAAAGCTAACTTTCACCACCAACGACAGGCGCAATAAAAACACATTACCTATCATAACATGAAATGACTTAAGTGTGTAGGGTAGCTGCAGATATATGTGTGCCATACAGTGTCTCTCAATACAGTGGCTCCCTATCCCATGCCATACTACTGTACCACCCAGATAACAGTGCGCTCTCTCATTTGACTTGACAGATGGCTCTCTGCATTTGTCATCTATGGACTTTATATTTCATCTTCTACTCAGAGTAGTTATTAAAAAACTTACTGAAGTAAGATGGCCAATCCAGTGTGGTATCACTTACTACTTGCATTACTTGTAGCACCAAAGTAAGTAAAGGGGATGCAGGGAGGTCCTTTTGTCTGTTAGCTGTAATGCCATTAGGCCTAACCAATGTGCATTTGTGACAGGGTTACCCACAACAGCTTTCCTCTACTGTTTACACTGCCATCTTCTGAACTCTGTGATAAGATCTTTGTCAGATCAGTGTAGAACTGCATTGTCATTATGTATGTGGATAATTCATTTTCACAAGGGATAAAAACAACGTGGCAATATATTATCCTGCTCATCCAAGTATCTTATAGTATTAAGCCATGAAGCCCAATGATGCCCATATAGGCTTGAGTGTAATAGGTAACTGCTAGAAAGTTGCACAAGACCCACAGACATGAGGATCTACCCTGCCAACACCAGCTAACTATTATACTATTCAAAGAAGTAGAGTAACTAGCCTTGTGATATTAACACGAATCCCTCTAGCTTTGTCTGTATGGCTTTCCCCTACACCCACCAAACTCACAGTACAGTATACAAAATCCAATCAGCTGTTGTGGCCTTGCCCTTTGGGAACTGTATAAAGCGGTGCTTCTTCAGTGTAAAACTGACACATGGCCCCAATAGGACATAAGCGTTCGTGGATTCCTGCGCCTGGTACACATACAGTAGGTGCAAAGCACCTTAGCATATGACATGGTGATAGTCCACAGTAGGTGAATTGAGGCGTGTGAATGCCCACACACCTCCCCCATTTGCTGTTACGCCGCTACTGAGCCACTGCGCTGATTAGCGCCACTACAGAACATGGGCATATGAAGGGATCATGTCCCTTGGTTGCAGACAGGATCCACACAGCCCTTGCTGGTGTCCCCTGCTACTCATAGAGGGGTCAATGTCCTCTCATGTGGAGAACAGGGAATGATTGAAGAAACATTGCTGGTTGAAAAGAATGCCAGGAGACTGTAGGAAGCTCCTAGCCCATTGCTTTATAATCATCCACTGTCACTTGTGCTGCTTCATCCTTTGGTGGAGGCAGGAGGGAGTTTGAGGCAGGGGCCCCTAAGAGCTAACTGAAGAGGTTATGTTCTCTGAGCACTGGTTCTTGAGGCAGCTTTAGACCGTCAGGAGGGAGCTGGCCAACCACCAATTGGCTGTGGTGTGAATTTCAGAGGGGTTATCCAATAGGATGAGCTCTGGAGCTGGACTATGTCTAGACTAGGTGCTCTGTGCCGTATCAACCATTGTGTGCATGTCCTCTGACCTCCCCTATGCCAGCCCTCCTAGGATTCCAGCAAACTGTGCCAGTGGCAGACTTGCTGCCCTTTGGATTCTTTCATCTGTGTCCAGTGTGTTAGCTCCTCCTCTCCAGAGCTGTTCAGGCCTAAGGAAATCCAGCCAATCAGCTCTTTACGCTTCATGCTGCGCTTGTTGTACACGGAGATGATGAGCGTGACATCGGACAGCTGGAACAGCGCCACCTGGAAGATGAACGTCTCCTTGTAGGTGGGGTTTGGCTGGCCTCGGCAGATGGACGTCTTGTACTTGGACATCTCCTGGCCCATAGAGTTAAGCAAGGCCAGCTTAACATATGTATCTGAAGGGGCAGCAATATGAAGAAAGAGTCAAATAGACACAAACACTGCATTTACTATGCCAAATGCGACACCCTATGCACTACAGTAGTACCATGGTTTGTCTCTTGTAATATCATAACTGTTTTATGATGGTACAAACTAAATTGTTATAGTAGGTGTAGGACCGTAAACTCCATTGAAATGACGTTAAAATAAACATTACTTTTGTATGGACACATTTGAGGCGAGTGAAGTAAACATTCATGATGTCCAGGTACAGAAGCTTACATGAACACAGTGGCAAAGAGCATATGAACATAGTGAGGCATGCAAAACAAAAGGGTAGCAGAGAGATAGAGGTTACATGCTGTATAGTTGCAGGAAAGGTTTGCGAACCCTTTGAAATCATTTGAATTCCTGCATTAGTCATTGTTAAAAGGCGGTCTGATCTTCATGACTGATCTTCATGACTGAACCAAATAAATTGAACCAACGTTTTAGGAGTTGTTAATGCAGGGATTAATGCAATCTCTTTTTAGAAAGTTGTGCCTAGACTTGGTTGTCAGATAGTTACTCTTCATGGCTGAGGGTGGTAGTTATCACATTCACAGTCAAGATCCATTTTCCCTCCATTCCACTACAGTTCAAATCAGTGTCATGATCAAGCACTACGACAGGTTTACAATTACTGTATTTGCAAACAATAAAACAGAACATGTCTGTGATATGAGACCCTCCATGAAACGTACTTACTGACCTCTAGGCCAGAGCAAGACAAAGACGGCATTTGTGACGGGTGACAACTGTAAAACACCTCATTCTGTGGCAGGCCCAGAAACTCACCTCTGATAATATATACCTGGCCACCTATTAAGTGTTTAAGACAACAGAACAGCCCATCTGACAACAAGGGTTGGGAAGCAGTAAGAGAAGAAAACAGACCAAGGTGTCAAAAGAGGGTAGGAGAAAGGTTTTGGGAGAAGGGTTATGGGAGAAGGGTTTTGGTAGAATGTTTCGAGAGAGAGAGAACTCGAGGTAAGACAAAGGGGAGCGAGAGATTAAACAGTATCACACAAGTTGGAATGAACTTGTTGTACCCGCTGAAGGTTTACCAGGAATATGTCAGTGATACCAGGAAAAAACGTATGTTGTATCAAAAGAAAATAGGTTTTAAGAAATGCAATACAAAAAGATAAGACTGTAAAACACAGTGCAAAAACTATATACAACTTAGTGCAACTTGTTTCCAATATAAATGGCTTATCTAGTGACTATATTTAAGAAAATATGCACTTATCAAGTGAATTTCACTGCACTGGCAACCACATTTGCTTGTTTTAAGCATAAGCAAGCTCATAACTAACAGTATTCAATAAGCCTATTGCTGTTTCAGGATATTGGATGCAAGACTCCTAGCACAAAAACCACACACAACCCCCAATATGTTGTATTAAAACCCTCCTTTTGTCCTTATAATATCGTATTGGGCCACCAGGCGGCGCCATCGGATTGCATATGATTGTGTGTTTCTCTTTATTGTCTCTGGTGTGTGTATTTATTTATTTCTTCATTATTCATTTATGTATTTGTTTGTTTCGTGCCTTTTTACCCTCCTGTTGTCCTCGGGTTCCAACACACACCTTGTATGCCAGCAGTGCACATCATCACATCATCTGTGTAAGCTATAGAATAAGGCTTGGCGCCCTCCATCTGCCACAAAGAGCTAGTAATTTGGGTCAGTTTGACCCGGAGGACAACAGGAGGGTTAAACAATTAGATATCTTACTCTCTGACACATGCAGCATCAAAGTGGTCCAATCACTGTAAAACATTATAACTACATATAGTTATATTATATTTAATAATATAGCAGTTTCAAAATCAATAAATTAGTAATGTTTAGAGCAAATCCTTTACATGAAAGTAAATGTAATTGTTGTATGGCCATATGAACTAAATATCCAAATAAATATGATATATAGCTGAATAATGATATATATTAAACACATTAAGCTAAAGACAACAGCATCGCAACACTTCCTTAAAAACAGGCTCTGGTGTTCTGACAGCACCTCACAGCGGTGGCACTGCATGTACACGCTGTAGTGTACCTACTGGGCGGTCTGTTGGCCGCCAGGTTTTTGAAATGGCTGCCTTTGATGACCTCCACAGAGAGGCGACCCGTTGTGGCGTTGTACACCAGCCCCACCAGGAGCTCTGGCGTGGAGCTCTGGCTGACCGACTGGAAGGACGACACGGTTTCGCTGCAGGACGTCTCCGACAGGCTGACCTGGGAGTCGGCACCCTGGTAACATTGACGCAAGACGGTGGGATCATGGTAGCACGTCCGCAGGTGTTTGAATGGCACATTTGGCGATACATTACATGCACAATTCATTCCTGTACATTTTACACTTGTCGTGTTGTTTCGATCCAACTATGGATCGCCAAGTAGATCAGCACAAACACAGATTGTATGGTATGCATTTGGATGTATTTCTGTTATTCCTACCCAGTATCAGATGTGTCACAGTGAAATGAGAACAGCTGGTTCGCATAAGCAAATAACGTCACGTGATACTGAAATTGTATTGAAGCCTTGACCTGAGTATGCATTGTTTACATATGAACTAAATATGTCATCCCAACAGTGTGTGATGGATCGGCCTGAACAGAGACGCTGTGCGGCGGGTGTATTCACGGCGACCACAGATGACACACTGTGGCACGCCGTTCAGTCGGACTCACCGGGAGGGCACAGCAGGGGTCAAGCACGATGGGCACGGACATCTTGCCTTGCAGGTTGAGCTTGGTGAGGTAAAACACCTTCTCTCCCAGCGCCCTCTCCCTCTTCATCCTCCGTGCGCTGTAGAGGCGGAAGCGCACGCCGTAGTTGCTGATCATCTCCGACTCCACGTGGCCGAAGCGGAAGGTCTCCGTGAAGACGGGACACGGGCCCCTCTGCATGGCGGTCTTCGCCCTCTGCCTCTTGGTGGGCAGCAGGACCAGGTGCACCTGCCACGACACGTTGCCCGTGCGCTTGTGGGCCGGGAGGTCCGTCACCGCGGTGACGCTGACCGCCAGCCGCTGGTCGCCGGGGTCGTAGTCGAACGCCACGTCCAGGGTGCCGTACTTGCCGTCAGGGTCCAGCTGGAAATCCTTGAGGAGCAGAGCGGCCGAGCCCCGGGCAGACAGGTCCTGGGGAGTTACCACAGGGAGACCATGTTTCATGTTCTCACTAAGGCTTGCTGTTTCAATGCTGCAGTGTATTTACCCTCCAAACATACATACTTTAAGTCATCACCATTCTCCATATATTGACCTTGTAATATAATGTAGTTATACAGTACAACATAACAGTTATGTACAATGATAAACAATGGTCAAACTAGACTTAGTATATATTTCAAACTAAAGGTAGAGTAGGACTTTTATTTTACAACTTTTTATGGTTATGGTGACCGACCTCCAGTCCAAAGGTCTGGACAGGGTTTAATCCTCAACATCCCTGGCCGAACTATAAGCTTCCTAAGACGCCTAAGCCCATACCAGCTCCTTAACACACTAGGAATTCTACTCACTGTTAAGTGGCTCTATACAAATGCCTGTGCTAAATGAGCTGGCTGCACAGTACGGTAGCTACCACCACCACCAGTGGTCCCTGACTGCCACCGACCTCTGGGCTGAGCACAGCGGTGCTGTCACTGGGCACGTCTTCGTAGCCCTTGTTGAGGTAGCTCTCTGTCTCGTGGCCACAGCTGCCCTCGCTGGGGCACTTGTTGTAGAGGAGGCGGGGGCTGTCGCTGGCGTAGGACAGGTCACACTTGGCGTCGCCTAGGTCAGACGGCGTGCAGGACATCCGCGGGGAGCCGTTCTCGTCCTGGTAGGGGGGCGGCTGGAGCTCATCCAGGGGGGGAGTCCGCCGCATCCTCTGGATGTAGTTGGCTGGTGGACACAAAGGGCTGCCTGGTTATATGTCATCGTTCTCATACAGAACAACACAGTGTTCGTATTCTGAGTGCAGATTAGTTATTAATACTAAATATATTTGTAGTGATAGGCCTGAAGCCTTTCCTATGCGACAATGGCTAGAGAGAGAGAGACTTTAATATACTCAGCCATGCCATTGTCTTAAAATCCCGTACAACATAGTTAAACAATGTTTTAACGAAAGGTTAAAATCAAAGTTTCCATAGGAAATGTTGTAAGAATTAAAATACCAGTAGAGATACACAAGAGAATAACTATATTAATGAAAAAGAATGAAATATTAAAATAAATATCCTCATTTTATATAGAACACATTCTGTATGTTCCACATTGGTGACAGCTCAGACTGGAGTGCTACTGCCATCTGTTGGAAAGTTGTTAGACTGACACAGCTCCAAAGAAATGTACTCTTAGTACTCCTAAAACCACATATTTAAACATACCTTTCCTTCCCTTATAGTGGTAAAACATGTCACAGGGGAGCCTGGTTATCTTCATATAGTCAGAAAATCACCCTTAAGAAGTCTATGATAACAGAATACAGAATACTGAAGAGGACAAAGATTACACGGTCAAGTTCTCTACATAGTCCAGGCGTCCCCAATATGCCAGCCACAGTTTAAAAATGGGAAAAAACAGATCAGCATCCATAAAGACAACCTTGAGAAGGACAAGTCTTTTTAAGCTAATTCTCAGTTGCCCTAGTGTGATTAGTAAAAAAGAATCCCAAACATACCCTCCAGAGTCCATCCCTAATTCTGATAGACGTCAGCACGCTTTGCTAAATTGAGCCGTTGTTTCATAAAGCAGATTGACCAATGTCCATGTCTTTATGTCACTGTTTTGTGTATATTTTACAGTAACACGTTAAGCTTCTCCCTCTAGTTAGGACAATCTTTAAAATATCCCCTATCTGCCTCTTCTGGCCAATAACCACATAATGTATTACCTGTGGATATATGAGCTAGCGCGGCATAACAATGTCCACGAACGAACCCGAGAGGATTCTGCTTACCCTCTTCAGCAGAGGCATCGCTGCTGTAGCCATCGTATTCAGCAGACAGGGGGCTGTACTTGTGCAGGCTCTCCCAGCTGAAGCCCCTCAGCTGCCGGGCCTTGGCCGCGAGCCCTCCCTGCAGACCCTGGGAGCGACTGACAGCCTCTTGGTACTGGCCGATCACTTCATCCTCGCTGTCTGACGACGAAGCCTGCAGGTCTGCGTTGGTGTAGGCGTTGTCTGAGGGGAGAAGCACACCAACCACAGGCTTAACTTCCCAGCTGCGGTCATGGCAGTTACACCAAGGTATTAATATGCTACTCCAATAATACTCCAATACCAATTGCTGTTAGTATTGGAGTAGTGGAATATTGTCTTCCCAAGTGAAACAAAAAGCATTACATGAGGCCCCGTACATTGGTGGGAAATGCTTAGTGCAGGGGAATTGGCTGTTTAGAAATCTAACATCATATGGTTTTAACTACTGCCATCTGGCTTCTGTGATTGCTTGTATCATCTCGATCAGTTTTAACTCATTAGAACCACCGTTTTAGTGATTTAATACCTATTTTCCTTATGAGAGAGCTCAGGCACATTAACACGTTTATAGCAGGCCTTTTCGTGAGAATGGAACATGACATCTTGAGAGTAGACAATCATGCAGGCTCACCTTGTAGGCCCTTGTTTTTCCTGAAGTCGTCAAGGCACTGTAGGCTCCTTGGGTTCTCAAATGCTAGCTTGTTGTTGAGGTACAAAAACAGGAGGATCATGAGGAGGACAAAAAGTCCGATAGCTGTCAAAAATCCCAGAGCTTCTGGTGAGACTGTGGAGAGAAGACGTACAGGGGAATGTCACACAGATAATCCTCTTATAATTCAGGGAAAAGCTGAAAGGTCAAAATGCCATGTTGTATCACCATATTCTAAAAAAAGGTGTAGGACCAGCACCATCTACAGGTTGGACACAGGCTACTGCAATTGCTGCATTTGATTGGATCTGAATTAGTGTCAGTTAGTGAATGATGTCATTTGCAATGTGTGTGTATGGCAGTTTTGATTTTAGTGCTACTGTAGGTTTGAAATGTCTCAAGTGAGACTAAAGCAAAATCCTCTAACATCAGCTCAATATAGATGTGAAAAAGCAGTAGCTATACAATATTTTAAAATGACTAATTAAAAAAGAGGCATATTATATCTGGAGACGACATCTGGAAGAGGTATAAGGCAGGTATGCCAAGGAGACTCAGCATGCTTGCCTGTTGTCATGGTAGCAACCTGAGTGGTTGTCAGTTTTGGCCTTTATTTAGATAGTGACACGTGTATACCAACAGACACATCTCAGAAGAAACAACCCTCAGACTATCACATTTCAACCTGTGAAATATCTGTGGCACTTCACTAACTGTTAAACTGTTGATTTGTGAGTACTGTATATATTTAAAAATAAAAACATGTTAGATTACCACTATCTGATTCATATGTTTTTCTTATTGCATCTTTTGAAAATAACTATACAAGTGGAGAGATGGTGATATAAGAACACAAATTATTCAAAGCGCAGTATCAAATATATCTCCATCATCATTTACACACGATTACCATGCATTGTCAACATTATCAATGTGTGATTCTATTGCCATTTTAAACTAAAAGCAATGGAATAACTGCAACCCTGGCAATGGTTTATAACATAGTGCTTTATGGAATAACAATGCCATGTATTGGCCAATGATTCCTTTTTCGAAAAACAGATACACAAATACACACAGTGTTTCTATAACAATACCATATTTGTGCTCGTGTTGCCCACAGTGCTGTAGGCATATTCTGAATGCGGATTTATTTTCAATCTAAAGACATTTTCCATTCGTCTTGGTCTACACATCAAGTGTCAAGAGTGACTGAGGTCCCTGTCCAGGTGCAGTGCCAAAAAGTGGGTGAGAGATATGTTGTCAAAATAAGCAAGTTTGAGAGAAAAACTTTTTCTCCTTACCAAGCCAAATGTAGCTCCTGGCTAACAAACAACATAATAAACAAGTACATGGGTGAAAAGAAACACTTTCTTCTTTTAATAGTTTTATTGAATTTTTTGAAGTTTAATATATTTTCATGTGTCAAATTGTTAGTAAGACACATACCCACACAAAAGCAAACAGTGTGATGTGATCTAGTCAGGACTGGTTGGAGGATATAGGGATATAGATGGGGGATTTGGGATCATCTCTGTACAATCATGTTGACGATGCACTGATGTTCATGTTGTGTACTGTCATAGTTGTTAGACAGTATTTTGCTTTATGTTTTGTTTGATGATTTCGCTACATTTGTCACTGATATTGAATTCAGAGAGACACAGATAGACAGTTGAACAAGAGAAGACTCTATACAGTACACTGCTAAAAATAGTCCATACTAGAAAAACATATGGTCAAGTAAATACTATTTTACAGAGGGTAATTATTCTGAATTTAGGGTAAGGTTTCTTTTGCTATGGTGACTATAGATAATGATTAGATAATAACTGTATATGTACGTAAACAAATTAATGACAAAACAATTCTTATATTTTAATTGTGGCATAATACATATTTTATGCAGAAGGCTGAGAATTTCAGTAATTTATGGCCTTACAACTAAACCTCAAATGCCTGTATCCACAACCAGACAAAGTAAAGTCCTGTGGAAGACATAATTAAGTGTCCCTGGAAGAGATTCGTTAATTCCCATTTGAGAGAGAAAAATATAGAATTAAGTCTTTGGCCGGTAAGCACCTTGTCAAGGTGTGTTAACGATAGGTATAGCATTTGAGAGCTTTGGGTGCAAATTCTTGAGAAAAACAAGTGAAGTTTATTCTGCTAAATGATCACTGATATTGTCTACAATAAAGGGTATGGATAATAAATATTTTTATTTTGTATTTTGTTTTGTTGTATCTGTTAGAGCTGTCAGGCTTATGATTCAGTGTGTATAATTACTACCAGTCAAAGCCGACTTTGATATAAATGCAGCTCAGACACAGGTTGGACTGGAAGTCCAGTATTTAAGCACGGAAAATCCAGTTAAAGTTGAAGACACATCTCACCTTGACACAAATAAATGTATAAGGTGTGACCTTAAGGAGTTCTACTTCTGTCACTACGAAACCAGACTGCACTTAATGTGAGCTGTCTAGTCTGATTAATCATGTGCTGGAGTACATTATTAAGAATTAAGGCACAAGTTAAGAAGATAAGAAAACAAGGCAATGTGTCAATGGCGTTCATACTGACACCCGGCCTTAATAATACAAGTGGAACAATGTTTGAATTGCACATTGTTTATCAGAGAAAATCATCCAGGAATGTGCCCAACAACATGACAATGGACTCAGTCGTCTGCCCAGTCCCCTGTACATCTTTTACCCCAAATGAACATCTGCGGAATGAGATGGAACAGTGATTCAGAGTAGACATCCACTACCAGCCAACTCCACACAAATGTGGGAAGCAGTGCTGTCAGTGTGGGCCAGCATCATGACATGCTTTCAACAGCTTGCTTGCTGAGTCTATGCCTCCATGAATTGGGGCTGTTCTGAGAGTGTCTGAAGCTTAGTGGGTGTGAATAAACTGAGGTGTAAATAGTGTGCATTGCAGTGTCTCTCACAGCTAGGACATCTGAGAAAATGCTGCCACCAGACATCAAAGATAGAATATTAGGCTAGGGACAAGGATTTTAGGCTCGTATGTGAGTGGTTTTCAAAAGGGCATCACATATCACTAATGTGATTGTTGCTTTATCATCTTTCAAAATCATTTATTTTGTTGAAATCAAAATAAATGATTTATTTTAAAAGTTGCTATCAGGTCATGAAGACACATTTGATGTGTCCTTAATTTAGAAAAACAC
The DNA here is from genome assembly GCA_027564795.1 of Aphredoderus sayanus. NCBI lineage: Eukaryota > Metazoa > Chordata > Actinopteri > Percopsiformes > Aphredoderidae > Aphredoderus > Aphredoderus sayanus. The sequence continues at coordinate 8,599 of JAODUG010007926.1, read as the reverse complement.
ATTAGGGCTTAGGCAAAGACATTTCTGACTGAATATACTAAAATGAAAAATCAAACAAGTATATATGACTGTGTATGTAGACCAAAATGATTACTGCTGGAAATATTCTAATTTGGTTTGCATTTTTACATTTCACTATCACTTTTGCTCTGTCTACATGGCAACAGTTGCCAGGTAATGTCAAAAGGTTCCAACCATCACCAAATCACAGAGACACCCACACACTGTACAAGCAGTCCATTAGATTAGCACTCTCACAAGCACACCCACACATGTTCAGACAACACTGAGCTCCACACACATACATATTAGTACATGACCAGCAGCAGATAGCCCATGCAAACTACAATACCTTCTACACACAATTTGATACTGGACTCAGATATGATCTTTGTTGAATAAAGTGTAGTGTATAGTGTTAAGTCTTACAAATGGCACCTTTTATGAGACATTAATGCTTAAAGAGCTTGGTAGACATTATTTCTATATTTTCAATGCTTTCTATACAAAAAGGTATTTATGTACTGTGACAGTTTGATAAGAAGATGGAGCAGATGTAGACTGCTTGCATGCATCTTCTTTAGATAATAGTCAGTTAGGCAGGTTACAGCCTGGGGATACCGTCAGAATAATTCTAGGTGGCCAGTCACTAATGTGATACTGTAAGTGGCCATTAATTTCCATTAATCTACTAATGAATGACACATGGTTTGTTGAGCAGGCAACTTACTGTACAGTACAGCCATTATGTTACCTAAAAAACAATACTGCTTTCACACATGCAGTGCATCAACCAAAGTAGCATACTGTTAGTATTAACTAATTAACACTGTCAAACTACATATTGATCTACATCTATATTAAAAACAGAATTTCCAACAACATTTTGACCATGCAGATCAACACAACAAAAGCTATGTAGGTAGTTGATAATGCATGAGTCAGTACACATTTAATCTTCTTAATTAAATAAAGAACTAACCAAAATAACTTATTCATGCATGTAGCAAAGCACAAAACAGATTTACTCTCCGTAGAAAGTTGGGGAAACCACAATTTAAAATACAGTCCAATCTGTTAAATCTAATCATGCATTTCACCAGAACAAAGGCAATCTCTATGAAATCCAACTGTAATGTTGACAACTACATTTTCATAGCTGTGTGAAGTTATATGGTAAAGGCAGCAGTGCTGCACATATTCTAGTAGAGTATATGACATTTCTCCCTTTGAAAATCCTGTCAACAAATATCACCAAACACAGGCATCTCGATTAAAAAGTTAACGTATGTATGGATAGAGATACACCTAGAACAACAGAAATGCATGCAGACATTTTTTTATTATTATTATTATTAATGAATAATACAACCCAACCAATACACAAAGAGTAATCCACTAGAATAACCATAAATTGGTCCACCAAATGTAGATGACAGGCAAGGGGGTGGTTTTGAGGGCTTACCTTTTCTGGCACAGAACAACTCATGTACTCCACAATTGCGCTCCCCACCTGGAAGAACACATGTAACGGTAGCCAGTAGCACTAGGCAGCCAATACAAATTATCAAATTTATATGGACCATATCAAATCCAGTAATATGCTTATCAGATTAGATAATAGTCCGAACAAAATGTCATTATCATAAGGTTAAATACCAAAATCTGTTTCCAGTCCAGTTTGCAGCCCAGATGTCCAGTATATAACATGGCAGGTACTCAAGCTGATATTTAATCTAAAACTGTG
>JAODUG010007916.1:0-27219 GCA_027564795.1 Aphredoderus sayanus | reverse complement strand
GGAGGTCTGTCCTCTTGCTGCAGTGCGTCACGCTCCTTTAGTACCTGGATGGAATACATTAGAATGAAAACAAGTTAAGCAGGTCTTATATTGGTGAGGGGTTTGTTTACAAAGATAAATTGTTTGGTTGTCACCTGGGGCGTTAAAAACCCTAAGTAATGAAAACAGCATTGCTATACGCGATTAAGAGCTTTGTTGATTTTCTTTTGGGAGGATCCTACCTTATGTAGGAGGCTATGAAGCTCAGTCTTGCCCTGTAGCTCTCTGAGCCCGGGGGTGTTGGGACTGCTGACATTGACCACCAGGTAGTCAGCTAGAGGCCCCATCACCCTCACGCCCTCTAGATAGTCTGCTGTTGCATCGTGGGACAGCTTGTTCTTCCCCAGGTTGATGCCCAGAACCAGGCCAGCTATTTAATAACACACACACACGTACATGAGCACACGAGCACACACGAGTCACTGGGGCAGAAGCTGCTCTAATTCAGTGGTAAGCTGGTATAGATCAGACAACGTACTAAATAGAGCGTAGTCCAATGCCGTACTGTACATAGAACATGGGTTTACTAAATAGTGTAACCTATATTCATTACATTAGGAACACAACACGAATGAGTACAACGCCACAACTACAGTTGTACAAAGTACATGTAAATTTATGGAAATATGTTAATACCAGTAAATGGTTCATTAAAATGTGTCAGGTCTTGAAAGCAATGAAAAGCAATTTGTCTAAAAGGAAGCTAGATGCACTTTATGTCATGCATTCAATCAAAGGAGGCTTAATATTAGTTATTCACCTGGATGAAAGATAATTAGTAGGCATACTGTATGTCTTAATGGTTTTGCTGGCTTTAATCTTGAAAACATAATTATCTAAACAGAAATAAGTTCCACGGCATAAGTGGTCTGAGACATGACGACATACAAATCACTGCCTAGAAATGTATTAGAGAAACACGCCAGTGATGAAAAATTCATTAACAATAAAACAAAGAACACTAATAAGGCCTAACGTATCTTGGCATGAAGAATTAAATTAATTCACGTAGACTACTATCCAAGACTGAGTGCTGAGATAAAGCTTACTAAATAGGCAATACAACATGTCTACTACAAAGATCACAGCTGCTCGTGAGCTAGCTAATAGCTGGGGAAATTCAGCAATACTGTAAGCCATCTCTGTCATGCTATGAACCAACCTTCACTCAGCTCTAGCTGAGTTCCTGCCCTTTTCTTTAGCCTCTGCTGAGCATCTGCCAAACCACAGCTGTTGAATCCATACCTATAACATAAAGCACAACCTATCAAACACAAATGTAAAAACCAAACACATGAAGCACACAATATTCAAGACAAATAAATAACTTATTGTACACCTGATATTACTGTACATCATCCATCTAAATTTAAAATCAAACTATTTTTATTTGTCACATACTCAACTGTAACATAAATCTAGGAATGTATTTATCTAACAGCATCCCTTAAACATAGCATCAACAATATAATTCTTCTGGAAGAACATTAAATATGCATTTACATGGGAAGGAATTGTTCAAATGAAGGCTTTAAATACTTACACAATATATGCATCACTGGACTGAACAAAATATACTACACTAAACACTTTGCAACACAGCACAGTTTATTACTGATTATAATTGACAAATGCATTTTAACCCACTAGATTATGAGAATTATAAACTTAACTGTTTGATTACATTTTTGTCACAAACCATCGCAACAGTTGGAAGAGATGGAAAATGAAGTACTGTACACGTCTAGGCTAAAGAACAGCATGATGAAACCAATGACAAAGTCAGCTAGTAGTGAGATGGCTAAAAAACATTCATTTACAAAACTAACCTAATGGATCACACATACACCACATTTATATTTATTATAACATCATGTTTAATACCTACCTGTTGATAACTGCTTGGTCTGCAGGGAGTCGGAACACACGTGGTTTGGGGTTCCCTGCCTGAGGTTGGGGAGTAATTGTCCCCACCTCAACAAAGCCAAATCCCATTTTGTATAGTCCATCTATGGCCTCTCCATGCTTGTCAAACCCTGCTGCAATCCCAATTGGGTTTTTGAATTTGCGTCCCATTACCTTCACCTCCTGGCATGACACAACAAGTGTAAACTGGTCAATGATCAATTCCTCAGATCAAAGAATTGAAAAGAACTTCTTGCATGACCACATTATAGAAAGAAGCAGAAGACATAAAACGGTGATATGCTAATTAACTCACCAGAGACGCAGGGTCTCGGTAGCGATTTAGAGGTACCAGGCCCAGCCCAATCATCTTCACTGCCATCACATGGGCTGTCTCTGCCCCCACAATCCTCTGGAGCAAGGGCATAAGCTGGTTGGCATAGAAGCGCTCATCGCCAACTGCAGTGAGATAGGAGGCAAACAGGAGACCACCTGAACTGAAGATCTTCACTGCATCCTTTATTTGCTTCTGCAACAATAAAAATAAAACAACTTTAAAAGGGCTGAGGTTTACAGTATATCTGACCTACACCAGTTTTTGAATATACATAAACATATATAAATATATATAAACAAAGAGAGCATGCATTAGTCCATTACTGACTATCAATAACACATTGTCTCTAAAAACAGCACTGCAGCACACACTCATTTATTTTAATGGCTAACTGTGCAGAACAGCATATCTGTGAATGCAATAAAGGCAGGATCACATACTAAAGTAAAATCAGTCTATGCTGCAGTAATTCAGGCGAAAGGAGCCCCAACTAAGTATTGAGTGCTGTACATGCTCATACTTTTCATGTTCATACTTTTCAGTTGGCCAACATTTCTAAAAATCCTTGTTTTTGTATGGGCCTTAAGCAATAATTTAACTTTTGGAGATACTGAGTTTGGGATTTTTATTAGTCACTTTTAATCATCACAATTAAATGAAATAAACATGTGAAATGAATTAATATAATATCAACGTTTTTTTTTAAATGGAATTACTAAACTTAATGAACTTTTTGATGATATTCTAATTACATGACCAGCACCTGTATTTGGCAAAAACGTATTGCTGTCCTACAGCTGTTTTATCTGGATCAAAATCAGACAAAACACGCATACATTGCCTGTGATATGTCTACCAGGAACTTTAACGTTTCTTGTGTGCTGTAACTGAATAACCACAAATGTGACTAAAAAAAGTGCAGTTGATACGCTTATTAGCATGACACGATTATAGGCAATATGGTATAGACAGAAGGCATGTCTAATACAGTACCTTGTAGACTACACGAGACCGGTTACTGCACTAGTTTATCCTATATTTATGACTACACACATGCTGAGCCCTAGCACTAAACTCAGTAATTTTTACTAATTTAAATATATTTAGCTTAAAGCTGGAATACAACCTTTCAAATTCAGGTTTTCATACTTTTTATGACGACAGCTGTCAACAGTTTATCTGCTACTTTAACTGGTGTGTAAAGACATGATTAGACAATAGACATGCATGGCCCTGCTCGTGCAATGTTTGTCTACAGTAGCCTACAGTACGTTACACAGTAAAGTAAGTACTTAACTGGCTACCACTACTGTACTGTACAGTAGCTCAGCTAGTACACTACCAACTACATTTCTCGTCTTCTGGACTGGAAGAAATACTTCATAAATATAGATAACTGAAATCACCTTCAGTCGGCCCGCCATGAATGAGCTTATAGCATACGGTCACATCAAGGCATTCATTGATTGGAAGACTTTCGAGTCACGTTTCACAACACAATCGCCTCTTGGTGGTATCTTCCGGTGTGACTTCTCGCGACACTTTCGCTACTCGCAGGCGCTCGCAGTACTGTGGACTAGAATGAGGAGAATCAATATTCTCGCAGTAGGCCATTTGCCAAAGTAACAACTGATCAGGACTGGCAAAGAGGCTAAATTACATTTCTTTGTCATCCCACAGAAAGTTAATTAATTTAAATGTGTAATAGCCTACTCCAAAAATGTACCACCGCACATTTTATGGAGTATAAAATTAGTCTTTCTGACCTTGGTTGTGATGTCACTTTTTTACTTTGCATCTTGTTTGGCTGTCTGTAGTCATTTTCCTAATATATTAAGAACATATGCACAGTTTTTCTAGAGAAACTCTCTAATTTCCCTCAGTCAGACTGACTTTGCTTTGTTGTCACAATTGCCTCAACCACGGTCTGCACTAGAAGGCTATGTGCCTAAGCCTTTTACTTTGTAACGATTATGGACCTGTTAATTAGAAGCTGCTTATTTATGTGGATCGCCTTTTGCAATCTGTCTATGGCTAAGAGATCTGACATCTATACAGACAAGGACAACATAACAGGATATAATTATTTTGTTGCAGAGTGTAAACATGTTTTTGGAAATTTCTGTTATGAGTTAATCGATGAATCACATAACTGGTCTCAAGCGAGATGCTCATGTGAAAGGCGCGGTGGGAAGCTTTTACGACATATTACGAGCGAAGTTAAAACATTTATTCTAAACTCCACAAAAGGGAAGGATACAAGAAACCGTACCTGGTGGTTAGGAAAATATCAAAGACTTGAGTACATAGAACCGACATTAAGTAAGTAATTTACAATTCATTTGTTTTACACCTATATATTTTTTACTTAAATATAGGCTTTTGACGTCTCATGTGTGAGTGTGCATGTGCATGTGCGTGGGTGTGTGTCTCCATAAATGCACATTATGTTCCCTTGAAGGTGCAGTACACTTTATATAACCTACACATTTCACAAAGTTCCCCTGGTGTACTGTAATAGCCTAAGTACCTTTTCAGCTTTTATGTAGCCTATAGGGTACCACCTCACTGACACGTTTGTACCTTTTATTGCGGCATTTCTACCTTTTTTTCTGAGAATGCTCATCTAATTGTGCAGAGCCTAAGCCTAGATTCAGACATCACAATTCTTCAGCCCTCTGCACGTACCTGAAGCTCAGCCCACTTCAGCTGGTGACCACACCTGACTGTAGCCAAAGACGAGGCTACTTCTGCACTCTGAGTATGAAGACCTTTTGAATGACATATTCATAACGATAAGAGTTTTACTATAATGATCTCAGTCATATGAAACCATACAGTAATGATGTATTCCTATCAAAGGTTACACTAGCTTATCTGCATAGTTCAGTGAGAAGATCGTCCCATCTGTCAGTGGAAATTATTAGCAAATTGGCATGAAAGCCTTTAGTTGAGGGCCAGGGAGTCAATGAAGACATTCTTGTTTATCTAGATTCCTCACTTTATTAAAATATGCTGAAAGTGGTATATCATTATATAATATATTGTTTATATGTGCATCATTTTACAGATTTACAATTTTCACCACATTCAAAGGTGGGTAAAACCCTATTGAAATTATATTCGATGTTGACATGTTTTGATTTTACCGTTTAAATGTTATGTATCAGGATGTTTGTTTGTGTAACTGAGTTTTGAACTTTTATTGCAGGGTATAAAGTCTAGCCATGCAAGAAAATCACGTAAGTTAGCATTTTCATCACAAGTTTCTATTGGTTTCAATTAATATCAGTATCAAAAGACTTTGCTGTAACACTACCCATGTCCTTCTCACTCTCTCCGTCTCTATCTTTATCTCTCTCTCTCTCTCTCTGTCTATCTCATTAACTCACTCAATGACACACACACACACACACACACACACACACACACACACATATTTTTTATTTCTCAGGATTTACGAGAGCTCTAGCCATGAGTCAAGTAGCAGACATTAATCTTCTTCTTCAGGTCAGAAATGTACTTTGAAGACATGTATGCACTCTTTACGTTGTATGATGAGTTGTAAAACGTCAACAAAAGACGTCAAAAGATGTATGCTCTTGTTGGTTATGAAGGCCACTGAAGGTCATGTGCTTTCCATTACATTGCTCACTGTATCCCTGGGTTGTGTACTAATTATGTTTTTTTTCACCAGGAAGCAGATAAAGAGCTGTCTCGTATGGAGCTCAATGGAAGTGAGCCAACAAATGCAAACAGTGTATGTAACATTTCTGCCATAGATCACAGTGAATTGGCCATGGATCCCATATCTTGTGCTGTTCGTATGTCATGTAAAATATCAGTGTATGTAAAATATTGTATACTGTAGGTTAATTGAGAATTCATTGACATACAGTACATGGCTGACTCAATTTTGAGAAAGTTAAAACAAGTCACTTATTGATGGTTAACATTTTGGCCCTTCTCACAGGAAATATTCATTCAATATCTACTTAAAGGCACAACTAATCTGGTTCCAAGCCAACAGCTGAAAAGCAATGGAACTATCAATCATATTATTAATTGCACTGGTGCCATCCTTCTTCTCTCAATGAAAAGATGTGACAGTCAGAGTAACCCAGTCCCCTCGGTAAGACAGAAAGAATGTAAATGTAATGACTTGATTAATAATCAATTGGCATGATTGATTATCAAAATGCAGCCATATAGCACAATTCACATGTTTTCATATACTGTATTGTTTCCTTTCAGTCATTGTTTGAACAGATCCTTCAGATTTATATGGTTATTAGTACATTGCTTGGATCCACAGCAACATTCATCATGCATCATCCATTTGGCACAATCTATCAGACCAGGTTGGTATTATCTTAAAAGCCGCTATACGCAAACAGAAGTTCTGAACATAATGTACAAAAGAAGTTTCAACTTTGTTATAATAAATCACATTTATGTTTCTTTTCACACAGCTTCAACCCCTCTGATTCTGGCAATGCAATTTTGGGTTTACAAGGGCAAAGCTCATACATCAAACTCCCCAGCTTTGCAGCACTCCAGTCTTCTCTTGGAGGTTTCTCCAGTGTCACTGCTCAGGTCTGCATACTGTCATATAATGTAATGTGTGTGTGTATGGTATGTATGTACATATACAGTATGTGTACTGTATGTGTAAACACAGTATATCACGGTCATTTATGTTTTAACAAGGATTTATTTCTGTGTGTTTAAGTTGGCTACATTCAACCAGAATATTCACCCATCAGCGGTCAACATCACAGGACAAGTCTGCAACATTATACTTACTGATGGAACCTCACAAATCTCTTTATCTGACTTGTCAGAGATGATTGAGGTACAGGAATGACTACAGTTAACCCTCGTAATGTTATTGATTGTGTATGATTTGTGTGTTTTTCAAATGTCATTGCTGAGTGTATTTATTTATTTCTTTATGAATTATTTCTTTATGTATTTCTGTTGTTTTATGTGCCTTTTAACCGTCCTGTTGTCCTCGGGTTTCAAACACACACCTTGTTGTGCCAGCAGTGCACATCATATGGGTGTGTAAGCTGTATAATTAGGTTTAGCACCTTCTATCTGCCACAAAAAGCTAGTGGTTATGGACCACGATAACAGTTATGGAAAGTTGCTATTGAACATTTGAATGTAGGGCATGTTTCTACAAAAGGATGTGATCAAACATGTTGATGTTAGATGTCTCTTTATGGTAAATGGGATTACAATGTTACTGTCTTTACAAATAATATACATTTATTACATTTACTACCTAAAAAGCACAGCTTCTGAGCTAAAAATTAGCCTTCTGTTTAATTATCCTATACATACCCTGGTGTGAAAGCTTGCCCAATACTGTGCAAATATTTGCACCCACTATAGAATTACAACGTAACAATACTTTCAGTATTAGTAATAGTTAATATAAATGTTGTGTGGCCGCTGTCATTGGTCATCATCAGTCATCCTCTTCCCTTATGTCACTTGAAAACTGCCCGTGTTTTGTACCAGTTAATAACGTTTTCATAACGTTTTTTCATAGTGGTTACTAGAATACAGTACACAGGTATAAACTGTGTACTACTCCTTACTAGCTTAACTATGAACTTTTTAGTCATGCTCTGGCAGTTTTTAGCATTCTTTGCATGATATTTTCTGCGGTAACAACACCATTGTCTTATACTGATAAAGGTCATCTTTATTTTTGTCATCAGTACATGTATTTTCTTTAATATACTGCACCTTATGCAATTGCTTTCTTCTTAGATCTATCTCCCTCAACCAAATTCTTCAGTGACGTTAAACAGCTCTATAGTGATGAAGGATAAAAATCCAGTGGACGTCACAGTCAGTATCTTAGACCCCAATGTGACAGTCTTCCTTACCATAGAACCTAATGTCAGCGTGTCGCTGTTTCTGCTGCTGACTCAATGTAATACTACTGGATATAGCGCCAACACCACCCTCAACCACAAAGGTAATTAGAAGGTGAGGAGGGGTATGTGTTACTCACTGCCCCATCCCACCCCCTCATATGTTTGTTGGGTCCTGACAAGTTAAATGTATGTGCAAGCACTTTCAAACCAACTTTTAACCACGTACTGTAGATGACCTGAAAACCCCACATATCTGCAGTAGCGGGGTAGGTTTGTGATGTGACTGAGCTTACATGTATGTTCTCCCTCAACCATTTCTCCATTGGTTTCCTTTGAATTTCTCCCTGTGGCAGTGGGCTATCGATGGATGATTACGCCTGCGTTGATTCGGCATGCTCCTGGGTCCTATGTCGTCAAAGTCACTCCCTCCAATTCAACTTGGAATTCAGGCATAACCTTGCAAGTTACCTCGTTTTCTTCTAAGTGCTTGTACTGGGATGAGAACACACAGTCTTGGAGTACCGCTGGCTGCATTGTAAGACTACTGATTCATTCCTGTGTCTGATCTATTTTGTTTTACCAGAGATTATAGGGAATGGTATTAAGCAGTGTTTAGGGGAAACAAATGATAAAACGCAATACTGTATGTAAGGTTCAATACCATATTACCAACAGTCAACCATTCCATGTCAAAACACAATATATACGTATACTAGAACATATTAACTATAACTAAATGCTCTTATAGATTGCATGCTTTTGAAAGCTGTGTTTATTTTTGTACATGTGTTATGCAGTGTTGTAATGTCACTGCATGTATAAAATGTGGTTGTGCTTTGGTTGTGTCAGGTGGGACAACTTAGCACCCCAGATCTTACACAGTGTCTGTGTAACCACCTCACTCTCTTTGGAAGTTCCTTTTTTGTGATGCCCAACTACGTGGATTTGTCCAAGGTCACAGAGCTGTTTGCCACTGTGACTAAAAACTATGTGGTGCTGGCATTACTGTGCGCTTTCTTCGGCCTCTACCTAATCACTCTGCTGTGGGCCTGCTATGCTGATAGACAGGCTCTTTCCAGGGTAAGGTCTTGCCACTCTGTTGTATAGTAGCAGAATCAGTAGTAGTAGTATCAGGGAGCATTTCATAAGCATGCACTGCTAATGTCTTTTGCTAAACACAGAGGAAAATGACCCTGTTGGAAGACAGTCATCCATGTGCACGGTACAACTATGTGTTGGGCATTCAGACTGGTCACCGGAAGAATGCTGGAACCTCTGCAAATGTAAGACACATTAGATGAAGGGCTGTTTTCTGGATTTAGACAAAAAAATAAAAAAAGGTTGTGTTCATCACTGTGCTACTAATTAATGTAAATGAAGTAATGTTCTTCTGCAGGTCACAATAAAGCTGATCGGCACTGAGGGAGAGAGTGAAATTCAGAACCTAACGGACCCTGTCAAGCCGGTGTTTGAGAAAGGAGCCGTTGATATGTTTCTGTTTTCCACACCCCTCCCCCTGGGCGAGCTGCGAATCATCCGGCTTCAACATGACAACTCCGGAGGAAACCCCTCATGGTACTCCTTGCAATACACATTACATACCCCAACTGTAGTCGTGCTAATACTAATAACATTATATCTGCATGCATATGATAGCTTATTATAATTATACATACTGAAATCAAAAGAGGCATGCTAATGTGGCAGAAAAATGCCAGTGTAGTCAGGAAAAGGTTAGGTACAGTACACTGGTGGGAAATAGTATCCTCTGGACTTAGGAAGACAACGTACACTACTAATGGCAATAACACGGTTTTGTTTTTTTACTTTTTACCATAGGACGTTTAAATATGCGGCTTTAATGCTAATTCTAATAACAATACGCACTAGCGCTCACAAATACTTTCAAGGAAGCCTTCTTTAGTTTTTACTTTGCAAGGGCACTATTCTTTCTGTCTCTCTCCAGGTATCCATGGTAACATGGCAATGTAAATGAAACATTATTAATGGATATGACAACAACATGACAATAATAATGACTAGATTCTTTTGCTTTAATGATTTTGAAAGCCTACTCTTTACTACAAGGTAAAGAAGAGAGGTGTTTGTGGAGCAGGGAGTATTAGAGCTGTTTACAGATGCCATTATCAAGCTTTTATATACCCTCGCTACAGGACAGTGTGTTGATTTCATCACAGCGACACTTCAAAATGTCAGGCCTGCCTCATCGTTTAGCAGTGGTTGTTAGCACTCGTCTTTAAATACCACTATGAACACACACACACACACACACAGATACATTTTGGAATAATTTGGAATCACCCCAAAATTTGTTCAGATGATGCAATATGGCACCACCATCTGAGTTGTCCCCTCGCATTATGAAGTCTTTATTCTTTCATGTCACAACTTTGTATTTATCCCTTCATCCATCTAATACGAATTGCTAAATACACTACAGTATACATATTATACTATATTATTATATCTGTCTCTAGGTATGTAAACAAGGTGACAGTGCAGGACCTCCAAACACGAAAGGTGTGGCATTTCTTGTGTAATTGCTGGCTAAGTGCCGACCTGGGAGAAGGCTTAACCAAGAAAAACTTCAATGCGGCAAAGAACAACGAAATTGCCAGTTTCAGGTTTGACACTTTGTACTGCTGAAATAACTTAGCTCTTACAACATAGGAATAGACTTGTTCCCATTTTTAAATGGGTCTACTTAATGGGTTTATGCTCATCTCTGTCAGGAACATTTTCCAGAGCAGAACATCCACTGGCTTTAGGGATGAACATATCTGGGTGTCTATTGTGAACCCTCCCTGGCGGAGTCCATTTACACGAGCCCAGAGGGTCTCTTGCTGCATGAGCCTGCTCCTCTGCACAATGGCCATCAACATCGCATTCTGGAACATTCCTAAAGATGAGACATCCCCAGTCCTCTTCTCCATTGGTGATTCAATGAGTTCTCAATTTGTACATGTTATTTTGTTTCATGGCTTAGGTTTTATGAGTAGAGGTGAAGAAAGAACCTTGTACAAATGGAATTGGACAAGTACAGTTGCTTCACATTCAAACAGTGCATGCAGCTCTTAAGTACAATGAACATTACATTTAAAATACATATTATAGGTGTGCAGCACAATGCATATTAAAGGACCCCTATCATAATATTCTGAATTTTTTTAATGGCAGAATTCATTTTGAACAATCAGTCTAAAATTATTAAATGGAATCATAAAAAAATCATTGTGTAAAACATGCCCGCCACGTGTGTGACATCATTTCTGGATTTCTGGACCAATCATCTCTAACCTATTCTGCCACTCCCTGTCAGATAACAAGTCAAGATAGGGCATGCTAAAAATAAGTGCAACACCAAGTGAAACAGGATGTTTAGCTTGAAGGGGTACATGAATTGGAAATTCATAATGAGCAGCAGTAGACTTGCAATCTTGTTGAGAGATGTGCAAGCAAAAGAACACAAGTCATCACATTTGGATGTTTTCCTTTACATTGCCAGGATCCATACAAATCAAATGGCAGGAGATTATGGTTGGTGTGGAGAGTGGCCTCCTCATGTTTCCCATCAACATCCTCATCATCACCATTTTCCGAAGTATCAGACCTCGACTCGCCTCACAGTCTAAAAACACTCGGCCTGAAGAGAACCTGGAGAACCTGAAGCCTACAGCAGTCACCATACCAACCATTCTGAAGGTCAATGTTTTGCTTTCTGGACAGTGAACACGTGTGAATTTGTTTCAGGGCTGGTTGTGTGGTTGTGTGTACCGGTATATATGTGTGTGCGCGTGTGTCCACTGTGTTATGTTTTTTTTTTCTATGCAGGAAACAGAGGAACTGCTTACCCTGCTAAGTAAGAGTCAGAGGAACAAGATGCCAGAGCTAAACGAGAGGCTGGAGTCCACCACTGACCTCAGTTCTGCCTTGAACAAGATACATGATCTGATACTACTTATACAAGGTACCTGTTCAGTACACCCAGAAAAGTATTAAGAAAAGGCAATGTAAGGATTTTCGCAGAGAACACCTAAATACTAATACACTACTAACATCTGTCTCTGTGTCTCTCTCCCAGGTGAATCAGACAGTGACTCACACTGGGTTCATTGTAGTAGGTTCATCTTGTTTTGTCTCTCGCGCCTGTTGCTGTGTCTGGAGAGGGTGGATGCAAAACATTTCCAGAGCCCTGAGGAGTACCAGAACATTATCAACAACACCAACCTGCTCATCCGCAAGGCTGAGATGGTCTTCACCAGCCACATAGCCTACTGGTGGGCCTTAACGCACACATAGAAACTATGCACATATAGGTCAGCAATGAGGGTGATCGACTGTGAGTCGAAAGGTTAATATATACATTGAGGGTCTGTATATTTTGCCACGAGATGTCACACTAAGCGCACCAGCATCTCAGACCAAAACATGTCATTATCTGCTCATGACACATTTACACTACTATATCATTACATAGAAAATACTTGGTTGCTGCTACATTAATGTTTAAAATATAATAGAGAGCATAAATGTGTATATTGCTTACAAAGGTATTCCTTAAAACACAAGCACAGAGGCATGAAGATAGCTCTGGTTTTAATTAAAGGTCACATCTCACATCCTCTTACTGTCTTACACCCCTGGCCCAGCCCCCCTCTGGTTATAAGGAAGAAGAAATCTACAGGCGGCTGGCTGCCCTGGTGGTGTGTGTTTATCGGTTGGTTCCTTCTACTGTCAATCAGCGGCCTGTCCACGTTTTTCACCTTGATCTATGGCTTCCAGTATGGCAAAGAGAAGTCTATCCAGTGGATCATCTCTCTAGGCCTCTCCCTCTTCCAGAGCATCTTCGTCCTGCAGCCTCTTAAGGTAGGTCAATGTGGGGAAACATGATCTGAACATTACAAGTGGTAGTTTGTAAGATTAGGCCATTTCAATGACATTTTCCACAAGTGCGTGTGTGTTATAACTGAGGACGTGTTTTTGCTTCCAATTAAATTTCATTGTATTTACTTGTGTGGCTCTAGAGCTAGACACATACTGTAACTTAATTTGCACCACAGCGTCCTCTAGTGGACCTACAGTATAACACGCTCTTCAAAAGTTGAAATACCAGCTGTTGGTATGCTATTGTTGATACTGTATTACATGACAGATTCTCTTTGGTTTAGGTGTTAGGGGTGGCTGTAATCTTTGCCTTGTTACTTAAGCCAGTGGCAGTGGAAGAGACTGAAGAGGTTGAGCAGGCTTTGTCAGGTAAGACCCATTGTTTATTTTGATTAACAGATATGTAAGCAACTACTACTAAAATGAATACTGTGAGTGTAAAACAATTGGTTTCTTTTTAACAGAGCAGCAACAGAGGTGTAGACTGTACACCGGCAGGAGTACAGACTCTTGAGGAATCCAATCCAATTCTCTTGAGGAATCCAATCTGTATAATGTATGCTATCATAAATGATCTATTGTAGTATAGATCTGTTATACTGAATTTAAATGGGAATTACCTTATGTTTTGTATACAGTATGCTAAAAAGAATCCATAATGCCTGATATTGTGGCACCTATGATTGCCATAATATAATGTAAGCAATAGCTCTGTCTCTTCAGTGTGAAGGTCCTGCTTTTTAAAATTATTTGTAATTATTTGTACTCAAAATGTTGTGTGGTGACAATAGTCATGTTTTCATGTTTAACCAGTTATTGCGTAACATAATAATATCATAGATAATAACAAATGTATATTTAATCCTAAACCTTAATCCATGTGTGTAAAAAAAACAACAGCAATTTAAAAAGTCAGTCAAATCGTCAGTTGTCAATTAACTAGTTATGTACAGAATTTAGACTTGTTTAGTTATCTGCATAGCATACTGCAATTCTGCAACATGCCATTTTATGTAATTGCACAAATGTAATTATGTAATCACATTATTTGATCACTATATTATTGTTTTGCCTTTAAATTAAAATATGTAAAACTACACAACTTAATATATTTCTTGTATTGGATATCAAAAACAAACTGAATACATTTTAGTTTTATAAATTGATGTTAATGTTCCTATTGTACTATATATTAGTGTGAATAAATTGGCCCAAATGGAAAGTTTGTTATTATTATTTTTATGTTACTTAAAATTTTAGCTGACAGTCAGTACCTGAGATAAATTGTCTTAATCGGGGAAGACATGCGTCAATTTAGCTAGAATCAATTTCATTGCAAATAATATAAAATCTCAGTTTAAGTATAAATGTGTTTGCTATACCTCCCTGTAAGACACACTTAGATGTTTTATAATTAGTCAGCCAAAGATAATGCTAAACTTTTTGACATGAAATGCCCCACTCAGTAGCCTTAACTACAAAATTATAAATCTTAATACATTAAAGCTGGAGGCTGCAGACTCTGAAACAGGGTTACCCAATGTTACCCAATTAAAACATTTAGAGATCACCATACTTTTTCATTTCCAAATAGCCTTTTATTAGACAATTTTTGAATAAAGAAAAATGAGAATATAAAATATTTCTGCATGGTATCGAAGCTTAATAATTCCTGTAACAGTCAAACAGAACTGTAATAAACTGAAAAAATCTGACAATAGTGACAGGATCACATTTCAGTAGTGAAATTGTCCAGGCCTTTCTCGAAATCAAATAGAGCATTGCCCT
Source organism: Aphredoderus sayanus (assembly GCA_027564795.1). Lineage (NCBI taxonomy): Eukaryota > Metazoa > Chordata > Actinopteri > Percopsiformes > Aphredoderidae > Aphredoderus > Aphredoderus sayanus. The sequence continues at coordinate 12,351 of JAODUG010007916.1, read as the reverse complement.
GTCACATATAGAAATGTTTGCTGAGACATGGCAGCCAATCTCACAAAGTGGGCTGTGGTTTTTCCTTGTTTTTATAGATTTGTTTAGAAAACACAGAAGTAACCAATCAAATACATCATGTGATACTATTCTCTACTTAACCTAAATGAAAAATAAATCCAAATACAGTGTTGCAAAGGCAGATTTGAAAGGCCTCTGGTGAGATATGTTAAATGCATAACAAATGAACTACATTTTGAGAATATCCACATTATAATGAGTGGGCTCTTGTACATTTAGTTTTACTTTGTCATGCAGTCATGCCTAAAAACAGAACCAATTAACTATATTCAATTAAAACACAGTAATCCATGTTGTTGGTAAAAGGTATTATTAAAAAGGGAAAAGAAACTTTATTGGGGGATAACTGTATATAAAAACAAAGTGATTAATCAAATATTGAACAGTCATGAAAATCCTTTGCTGTACATTTATAACAGTTTGTAGTGTAAAATAGTTTAGAACACATTACAGTTTGCCATACCAAATTAATCAAGTTTACATGTATCACTGTTACCACTAACAGATGAAATGATAAGCCATAGAACAAGTTTTATATTTTTAGCTGCTGTAATGATTATTCAAATAACGAGGCCGTGAGGTAATAATGCTTCACATGCATCGAGGATTACATTACATCATTGTATTTTCTAGCTTCAATAAAAAGGGAGTTTGTCAAAACCTAATTTCCAGTCACAATGCTGGCTTTGGGAGATCTTTGAATATATGGCTTGTTTACATCTAGGTTATTATGTCAGTGTCATTCTAGTTCATGCCATTTTACCTCGACACCAAGTTGGCATTAATGCCTCGCCTTAAAATTACCTTCTAACAAAACGGGTTAGAGCAGTCAACTGGTTAGACTGCTCTGCAACTACGACGATACACATGTATAAGTTCAGAGAAATAGCACATAAGGTTAAATTATATCAAGGCATGTACATGTTAATTGTATCCCACCCCCTGGAAAAGGTTACGTATTATAAAGTTCTGACATAACGAAAAGTAGAATAATCAGCCATGGATGAAGAGGTCACAATACAACCAATGGGCTTTTTGTGATTGTGAGACAATAGAAATAAGATAATGAACCGTGCCTCGCGAATGTCAAAAAGTAAAGTAATCATATATTCGAGTGAGGAACACATCCTTATTTGACATCTCTATAAATGAGGTAAAAATCTGCCCAAGATTACTTCACTGTGACATGAGAACAATCCACATCTAATCCATAGCCTTTTATATTTGCCTATTTCCTGATGTGATCTTTGCAGGCTGACGACACAGGGTGGAGTGTGAACAGGGAGTTTCCGATTAGGTCTTCTTCTTCAATTCCTCGAAGCGTCGTGACAGGTCATCAAAGTCGATGTCATCTGATGTGGCAGTGTTCCCACCAAAGGAGGATGTGGGCAGTGTGTCAGGAACAGAGGGCAGCTCTGGGAGAGCATTGTTGTCGTAGATTTGAGATGAAGGCCCAGAGGCTGTAATTAAGGACATCACATTTAACAATATATAGACTGATAATCAAGCCAACTGGCAGATTTTATGAAACAATAAATTAGATTAAAATGTAAAATAAATAAATAAATAAATAAATAAATAAATAAATAAAATTAGAGGGCACTTGGTTTTTAGCGCAGAGAGTGCCCACAACCTTATTTTCAAAGCGCTTCTTTCAAGCTTTTATTGTTGCTGGTTACATAAACCATCTTGTAGCATTTCCGCATTACTTCATTGTGAATGTCAACACTAGTAGATTTTGGCTATAGTATGACAATGTAACTTTGGAAAAGTTAGCTAAAACAATGTAAATAAATTGTGTCCCGTCATTGACATGCTCAGTTTCTCCTCCGGCATTGTTGACAGTGATGACATTGTATGTCACGCACCCTATTCGATTTTAATTGGCCGACAAGAGAAGTGACATTGGCGAATCCAGCGCTGTACCAAAAGTTTAACTGTATAATTGAAAGCGCAGCACCAAAAAAAGAAAAGTGAACGCCCATGGAGTTGTTTTATTTTATTTAAATGAATAATTACACCATTATATCTATATTGTCACTACTGTACAATTAATTTCTCTCACCTGTTGCCTGGGAAGGAACAGAGGGTTTAACAGAGAAGTCATCAATCTGAAACAAGGAAAATGTGGGGTCAAGTTTATTTACTTACCAAGCTATGATATTAGTACATAGTTACTTTATGTATGTATGTATGTATGTATGTATGTATGTATGTATGTATGTATGTATGTATGTATGTATATAGTAATATAGTTATTTGTCAAGTTATGCTGGTGAGTCGCCAATAAACCCAAATATACAGGATTAGTTAGTTCATAGCACCTAATATTTACTGTATGTGTGTATCTAAAGCAGAAGCGCTGCACACTAAACCCACTTATCTAGGTGGTAGTATAGAACAGTCGAAGAGAAGTGACAAGCTAAAGTGAATTGCTCTTCCCTGAGTGGTTCCCTGCCCTGTCGGTCTGCCCATCTGTCTGCAGTGGCGGGATCAGTTGGGCTCATTCAGTTTAGTCACTTACAGTCTCGTAGGTGGGGGGGCAGCTGGGCAGCTGAGGGGGTTGCCCTCCTCCCATGGGGCCCTGGAAGTTGTTAAAGCCATTGTAGGTGCCAACAGGGGCATTGAAGTGTTCCTAGGGAAAAATAATTAAAATCAGGCACCTGGCCATAAATTATAATCATCACAATGAGGGTCTTACTTCATGACTTACTGGGCCTTTGGGAGATGGATAGTTGAAGGCTGTCGGCATTGGCATTGGCATAGGCATGTGCATGGGCATTGCAGGAGCAGAGAAACCTCCTCCTCCACCTCCACCAGACTTCTTATCATTGTCCACATCAATCAGGTCTGCCTCCTCACCGGTACACACTTCAGGCTGTTAAGAGAATAGAGAAAAGGAGAAGGCAAACAGTCAGGAGAGACCAATGGGTTGTTGACCGATATACAATAATGGACTTATATTATTTAAATATAAACCTATGAAAAAGAAGAATGTGTTTTGCTTTCATGCTTACCCTGACCATGGCGTCAGGCTCATATGGCACATTATAGTTCTTTGCAATCTCTATCAGATAACGCTCCACCAAGATCTTGGGAGGTGCTTCCACACTCAGTTTGTGCATCAGCTGAAGAATTGGGAGTAGAGATCAGTTTAAGGGAGAGTATCTAAGATGTACATTCTGAGACATAATTCGCGAAAACCTGCTTACCCGGTCATTGACAGTGCCAATCTGGTTTGTCCTGCATAGCTTTCCATACTCCTTACTGTATTTTGCACAAAGTTGATCAGACACCTGAACAGAACAAGTCATATGGAGAGTTACATATAGTGCATTGTAGTACAGCCAGACATATCTTAAAGATTTACAGTTAGAATGCACTGTCCACTTTAAACAAGTACTTACAATTTTGAGTTCTGACACCTCTGACTGCAGACGAGGAGCTGCCCAGATAAGGGTGGACACTGCCTCCTGTAGGCCTGGATCTAGCTCCCTAAAAAAGAAACAAGAAAGGGCGGTTTAAAGCAGAATAGAGGGGGAATGTTCCACACTGTAGATCAGCATATACACACACTTTTGTAGTTGTAAGAAATTGGAACACCTTAAATGGCCAAATCACATACTTCATAGACTGAATAAGGCCAAAACGTGCCAGAAGGAGATCACAGTAGAGCTCCAGGATCTCCATTGCCTCCACTAGATAGTCCTCTCTGATGATGTGCTCCACACGGATCCTTGCCCGTTCATCTTTCCCTGATGACAGGTAATCCGCTATCTCCTTCCTGGCCTTCTGGGCTAGTTCAGCTATGTTTTAAATTACAGAATGTGAATGGTGTAAACAGGAAGAAAAAGCAAACTATTACAGATAATCTACTGTATAAAATAGATTAAGGCATATTTAACCATTTTTATAGGCGTGGGAAATTAAAACAGAACAAACTACTTTAGTACGTTTCTGAACTCACTTTTCTTTTTCTCCAAGAGTTTGAGTCGGTTAATGACAAGGCGTAGGTTGACTCGGAGCCTCTCTGCTTTGAACCCTCCTCCCAGCATGACGGTCAGCTCTTCTAGAGGTGAAAGAAGCCTGATTTGATAGAACACATTACAAAACACCATTTATGATCGAAACTCCCTGTCAAACTACGTATACATAGAGGTAACCTCTCCACACCTCAATGCGTCACATACGGTAATCATGTGAGCATGACAACACCAGACTATTCTGTTACCACTGATGGCGGATAATGACTCTGAAAAACCCAAACAAATACAGTGTAGACCAATAAGTTAGCTTGCTAACATAGATTACGTAAAAATAATGAGTTACCGACATGCGAGGACAGGCACAATATTTTGTACATAAAAGAATAAATCTAACATAGTTAACCTTATATTTATTTTAATAATGTGTTACGACGCAACATGATCCTGGCAGTGGCTAGCATTTGTTAGCATGACGTGCCTTACAACAACGACCAATTAAACAACACAAACCTCTTAACATTAGACACAATTGACGAACGTTAATATGAATCTTATGTTACAAGCGATTAGAAGTGTGTGCATACATACCGGACGGCAGCCTACCTGTAATTATCAGTGTCAGTAAGCACAAACTTCTTTGGGTTACTGCCTATAGTACACTTGTTCTTATTTCACTTCCGTGATGATGATATTCTGTGACGTCATTATTTGAACGTTTTGTTTATTTGTTGTGTCTGTGTGTATATATTATATTTCCCTTTTTATTTTGATATGTAGAAGCACACTGCCGCGTTATTCCCCTTTTGCATTTTCAATTATAGCCTATAGTATTATAATTCTTCGTTATCTTCCTGATTCAATTTATAGTTAGTAACAGATCATGACCACTCGAGGGCGTTAGCTGGACCGATTCTTCCTCAATATATAGTTCTATGGCTGGACCTAGTGTACCTGCACATTTTCACAAAAGATACTAAGTTGCACTAGTGCTGATACTGTCAATATGAAGTGGGCAAGACAGTAAGATGATAAATCCATAATGCATGTTGAAACCAACAAAGTGTAATGATAATATGAGACAATATGTAAAGAAAAGGCAGCCCCTATGAATGTCTAAAATGTGACACATGGCACAGTAAGTACCCAGGACTAACTAGCAGAGTAAGTCCGAATAAGTAAGGTCTAATCTAGCCCATAACAAATACATGGTGGCCAAAGGCCCCTTCTTAACTAACCATTAGGCCTGGTCTGTAACGCATAATCTTTGCTAACCGCCTAATTTAGCTTTGTTATTCAAAAAGTTAACATTGTCTTCACAAAGAAGTAAAATATCTGATAAAACAGCCGAGCATTAGTATATTAGAATAGGACCAATATGGTGCAGGTAACACATTTCTTCTAGGTATGACAAACTACATTTATGTTTGTTTATTCTCATTATGTTTTTAGATGCATGTACTGTATGTAAACAAACTTTGAAAATTGTATGTAAACCATAAACAGCTACTACTACTACTACTACTACCTTTTAATGTATACGAATACAAGCATCGACTGGTAATATAGCAATTGTATCCGAAAAATCTGTACACTGATATAATTGTATCTCTATATCAAAACATCAAAATCATTATAATTTCAGTTTGGTGACAGAAATATCCTTGTGTTTCTTCTTCTTTGATGACTGGTCCTTGGTTGTTTTGATCTGGCTTTTCACCTGATCCTGCAGTTGAGTGAAGAAAGCTTGGGATGACCGAAGAGATTTGTCCTTCCCCTCATCCTGAGAACACAAGAAGTACAAATAAATGTGTTGTCCACAGTATTTTTCCAGTAGAGGCTGACTATGTTTACTGGCCTGGTGTAACCAGACCTATAATCCATTTTGTGAATAGTCTGGACACGTTCCATTGGGAAGTGTTTGCAGTTGTTGCCTCCTACTGGGCCTAGACCTCTGGCTAATTTAGAAACTTACTGAACAGCCTCTAATCAAATTAGCACTGCTACAATTGTTTGAGACACATGCTTGACTTCGACGTCATTGCACTTTGCCACCCTGGATATGCTAATGCCTACAGGGTTTCCAGACGACTATAACGACCCTGCTGGACTACATATGCTACGGATAATAAAACGCACAGGCTCAGTTTCTTAGACATGGATTAAACCTATCCTAGACCAAAAACTTATCTCAAAGGAGTTCTTTACATTTTTCTGTTAGTGGACTAGAACTATGACTAGGCTTATGTCTAGGAAAACTGACTGATATTATCATACATATGCATTGAGCTGGCCACAGGTTGGTGTGTTGGCTATTTATGTATGCTATGCAAAAGATGTGTGCTTTGGAAAATAGTGATCATTATGACTAAGTCTAATACACAAACAAATAGTTTCATAAGCATAATGTTAATGTTATTAACAGATTCACTGAAAATAAATGTTTTTCTATTACTCAAACTTAGTTTATCATGGTTTCATATGATTGTTCTGTCTCATTACAACTTTTACAATCAATTAATTAATTGCAAGTACGCTACCCAATTATTAATCTTTCTATAAAAATGTAAATAAGAAACAAGCACATTTGTCGCCCCTGAAATAAATGTGTTAAACCAACAGAACTCCTCTTTGTCTGACCCACTAGGATTAGGCTACTGTATTGTAGCTACAGCTACAACTTTATCCTTGTTTTTAGCTTGTTTTTTCTGTTGGCACTGCGTGAACAGAATGACGACAATCTCCCCACAACTGGAGCCCACTTGGAGGCAGGCCCGGCTCACTTTGTCCCCAATCCAGAGCAGGGCCAACTCGGGCGCGGCTCGGTACAACTGGGCACGGTTAAAATGGTAATGGAAATGCAAACCAGCGCTAATAAGACCTACTAGGCCTACAGGAAGTGGTGGATAAGGTATCATACATTTCTTCTGCAGTTCATCGTACAAATAAAAATGCCTCTAAATGGAATAAGGAAATCATCACAGAAAAAGGCATACTGTACCTTGAGTATTGTAGCTTTTCCTCCTTTAGTGAGTTTCTTGAGCTGTTCTGCCACTTCAGCCTTTGATGCTTTTCTGTTCTCTCCAACTTTGGTAGCCTCTTTCAGCTTCTGTCGCTTCTCTTTCTCCTTGATCTTAAACCGCTTTATTGTCTTCTTTTTGCGTCTCTCACGTTTCTTGTCTGTTGACGTCTTTTCAGTGTCACCCAGGATATCACCAGCTTTGGTCTTCTCCTTTGGCATGAAGAAAATATTGTCTCAATGCATAAATACTGCCAGATCCCACAAAGTAAATGCAGTAATAAATGACAAACCTTGATTTCCTCTGGTGCCAGTAGTGTAGCATCGCTAGCGCTAACAGGAGCCACCTCCTCCATGGTAATTGAAGGTAAGTTGGACACTACTTTTATCTCAGGGATGGACTGTGGACAGGGAAAACACAACAACGTTAGTCTATTAATTAAATGCATAGGTTCTCCAATACTTTGGCTTGGTCGCTTTTTTTTTAATTGTGTTTCAAAGTATTATGATTTTGTTGGCTTAGTATTATTTCAAACACAACAGGTATGTTTATATGATGCCCATATAGCTGGTAAGAATTCATTGTCAAGCAGCTATAGGCTTCTTGCCATGATACATATTTGCACTGCATTTTACAGCCATAGATCAGATAATGAAAAGTGACAGTAAATATGTATTCATGCACTATGAAGACATTTTATATATAAACTAATGACATTAACTAAAAAGTGGTTTCACTTCTTTCACTTAACAGTTCAATAAAAATCAATAAACCTACTGGTTTAGGTGTGAAGTGGAAGTTGGAAAGGGCATCAATCTTCAGGAAGAGACCATCCATAAGTTTTTGAATTTCTATATGGTCTGGGTTCTCTTCTTCTTCTGTCTTTTGCTAATATTGAAAACAACATAGCACAGACATTAGCTGAAGAACTGTTGTGTCATGACTTTAAACTGGAATGGAATAATAGACATACCTGTGTCTGCTTGAGGTACTCTTGCTCATAGACCTCTGCCAGACTCAGCTTGCTCTTCTCGTGGTCTAAAGTTAGCCTCTTCTTATACTCATATGCTTCCTCCTTGGGTTTTTCTTTACGCACAACATCATCAAATACCTAACCAGGTAAAAGATATATGGTATCATCAATTTGTGCACAATATGCAATTATGTCATATAACAAACACTTATAGAGACTTAATCATTCTATTAAGCATTGAAGAGCAGTCATGCCTAAAAGGTATTAGGCATTAGGATGCTTAGGTATTAGGATGCTTACTGGTAGGCTGGGTTTGTTGGGAATCAAATCCACAAACTATCTACTAACTCTCTACTACTAACCACTAGAGTCTATACTATCCTGCCCCAATCCTGGCCATATGCATACCTGATCTTTGATTCTCTGCTTGATGATGTCTTCAAGGAGTTGTGTAGTTTCCTCCGTGACTGCTGGTACTGGAAATATAGAGAAACACCACATTGGATTTAAACAGAAAGTGTCAATGAACAATTCATTAAATAATTTTAAAATAAACAAACCAACATGGAGGACCTATTGATTGGCATTAGGATATACGTACAGCTGGCCAAATGTACAGCTTGTTTTAAACTTACATACATATACCCAAATGCTGCTGCCACTTACCCATTCTGGAATTGTGTTCAAATTCCACATTTTCCTCAAGTATGCTGTTCTCTGGACGAGCATGGGCGGTCACCTCTCCAAACAACTGCCAGGGCTTTTCTCCTAGCGCTGCTTTCTCTAACTGTTCGATCCTCTCTGACATCTTTAATTGGAACAAGAACAGTATTTTATTGTCAGCACTATGCAATTTGACAAAAATCTTATTAAGTAACACAATAAAAAGTTGCGATACCTTTTCTTGACGTTTCTCAAAAGACGACTTTGAGTCGGACTTCCCTGAGCTTGTGGTCTTCCCTCCAAATATATCCTCCATGTCCTCTCCCTCACTCTCATCTCCAGAAAGGTTAAAAGTCACTCTTTTTACAGGCTCGTCTGACCGGTTCCTCTCATTGTATTTTGAACTGCCCCTTCACAGCAAAGATACAAGTTTGCCAATATGGTTTTACATGGGCCCTAGGATTTACGTCCCCACCATCTCTCCAATATTATGACTTACTCGATATCGTCATCATCTTCTCCTTCATCCCCCACAATTTCCTCTTCACTGTCCTGAGGCATCCCATCCATACTTTCATCACCCAACTGGTCTTCTGCTTCAGCTGGTGCACTGTCCACAGCATCAAAGTAGTCCTTGTACTTTAGATTCATGGAGCTCTTCAGCTGTAGATATATTAAAACAAAATATTCAATATTTTGTTACCAACACACAAAATTTTTAATCATGTATTTTGTTCTATCAACCATCAGATTGTATGTTGTAAACTGTGTAGGCCTATGCATTATCAGCCTGCAGAGGAATAGAAACAATGAAGATGTTCAGGAGTGTTGTTTACAACTTGTGTCGAGAAGATAACCTAGGTTATCCGTGCAAAATGTTTGTCACAAAACTAGGTAGATACATACAGTGCTTTGTTTCTTTTTTGTTTTAGAGGAAAGTGCTTTATCTAGGTCAAGATCATCTTCATCGTCAGAAGGCAAATCCTGGAAATAGTCGATGTCCTCTTCTTCTTCAACATCCTTTCCTTCCCGCCTGTCCATATCATTAAGAAAGGACTCCATTTCTGACAGCTTGAAGAATTGGTCATCAACACAAGAGGGTGCACGATTTGTCAGAGAGTCTTTCTGTGTAGTGTGTTTCTTATTTTTTTGTTCGTTTTCCCAGGCATCCACATTAAAATCTATATCTGAGTCCTCGTCTGTGTAAGGCGCGGTGTCATCCTCAATCAACTTGGACTTCCTGGTTGGTTGCTCTTTTCTATCTTCATGGACCATCTCATTCTGGTAATCACTTTTGTTCTCTTTAGAATCAGCATCGCGTTCCTCTTCTTCCACATCATCATCATCATCTTCAAAGAAGGTTAATGTTTCATCCAAGACAGCCCTGTTGACTGATTTCTCAAAGTGTTTGAGCATAGGAGCATTTTGCAGCTCCAGCTCCTGCCAGATCTGCTCCTCATCAAAGTTGTTTACCACCAGCTGAGCTAGAGGACTGCCTTTAAAAAAAACAGTCTCGTAGGTTTTGTGGAGGTCGTACAGAGTCTTGGTGAGAGATGTGAATTCAGCAGCCACATCATCTTGAAGGCTGCGAAAACATAATCATTAATTTAATATTTGCACGTTTGTGGTAGGTAGCAGTAGCCTGTTGTTTCATGAGATGCCATTTAAAGCGGTGGTGTAGTTTGTCAATGTTCAATTAATGACACGATTAGTACCATCAAAAAAAACTACAGATAAATAGTTGTCCTTTTTTCTCGACGTGAATGCTAATCATTATGGGATTTCGTTTAGGTTTATACCGGTAGCTAACTTAAGGTATTTAAGTCTACACATTTGTGAAAAAAACAAAATAACACTGCACAACATACCTTAAAAAGTTTTCTGGGTGCTTTGTATTAATGTGTATTTTATTTAAACACTCCTGAAATACATCTAACACATCTCGGTTAGCCATGTTTTCCCCACATGGATAAGACGTGTGTCTGGTAAATAGCCTCCCCTAGGAACTGTACTGCAACAAGGTTCCGAGTGTGGCGTTCGAAACATGGCGTCTAACGTTTTGAAGGTTGCAGGTTGGTATGCGACAGAAATAACAAACATCTTTGCACTGCAGTCGTTGTTATGCATATTTTGAGATTGGGCTATTAATGTTTTAGGGCAAATGATCTGTTGTGAAAGCTTCAAATCTCACTCGAATGTGTATTCAGTTTTAGGTCTTTCCAGGTCCACTCGTCACTCAATTTCGAGAGCGCATTCAACCACAGCCCTGCTGCAACAAGACATACCTAGTTCATTATGGAGGCTGGGGAGGCTCAACCACATTGCCATTGCAGTCCCAGACATTGAGAGGGCCACAGCTCTCTACCGAGATGTGTTGGGGGCTACAGTTAGTGACAAGGTACCCCTGCCTGACCATGGGGTTTACACCGTGTTTGTAGAACTGGGGAACACTAAACTAGAGCTTTTACATCCTCTGGGGGAGAAGAGTCCAATCTCGGGGTTTCTCCAGAAGAACAAATCTGGAGGGATGCACCACATTTGCATTGAGGTGAGGGGACAATGGAGTTGTGTAGGCTGTGGTGTCAGACATACAGTATTTTGTATATCATCAGTGTTCTGTGATTGGCCCACAAAGTACCATTATTTTTCATGTGATATATGCTTGGCATATCACCTTTAAATAAGGCGTTGTACAATAACATATTTGTAATATAAGAGGAATAAGACAATAAAGAAACATTGTAATTAAAATTCAATTGTAATGGCAAGAAACTGTCTTAACTATAGGTTGATGACATCAATGCTGCAATAACAGACCTGAAGGCAAAGAACATCAGAACTCTCTCAACAGAGCCTCGAATAGGTGCACATGGTAAACTGGTTATGTTTCTCCACCCTAAAGACTGTGATGGTGTGCTTGTTGAGCTTGAAGAAGCATAGTAGAAATGACATCCTGTGTCCATGTCATATTTGCGATTTCCTATGTAAATAAATATAACATTTTGAAAATGTGTATTTTCTCAAAGTGTGGCACTACTTAATAAAAACAGATTTATTTGATAGTTATAACAGTTTTTATATTGCCATAGAAAATGTCTGCTCTTAAACAAATTTACATAGCAAAACAATATCAGGCAGTAAGATTACTCATTACATATAAGTAATAAGTATAAGTGTGTGTGTATATATATATATATACACACACACACACTATTTCATTTTCTTTTTTATTTAAGGTGTGGTACCATTTTTATCTACTGAACATGTATACACAATACACCAGTCTCCATTTATTATATGGACATTTTTAACACTCGTCGCCCTGGGGTCAAAATGACCCGCAAAAGATAGCCTCGTATTTCAACCATATAACTATATATTCAACCCTAGGACACCGGGAGGGTAAATCTTGGTCAAAAAGGTTAGAACGTTTCAATGGATAATGTAGTAGTAATTTGCTTTTTGAAATTATTCCAGCAGATGGCGGTGTTGATTGACTGCTCATGTTATTTATGCAACAATGTAACAGTTCATGTTGGTGCAGACAGAATGTAGCCTGAAATGTAAAGTTGTTCATTAACCCTCGTAATGTACTCGTAATATAGTATTTAGCCACACGGCGGCGCCATCTGATTGTGTATGATTTGTGTGT
>JAODUG010007905.1:8537-27219 GCA_027564795.1 Aphredoderus sayanus | reverse complement strand
CCCCCCCCCCCCCCCCCCCCCCCCCCCCCCCCCCCCCCCCCCCCCCCCCCTCACCTGTGTGCATTCTTCTTGATGCCTGTAATGAGAACCAGCTGATCCAGAACAGTGTCACTTCCTGGGGTTAGACACTAAGGACATGTACATAGATTACAATATGCCACAATGTAATACTTGGGCAATATGGCCACCAAGTGCTGCTATGTTCCTTTTATAATACATACATTAAATGTTTTGTTCCTGTAAATGTGCCCCCCCATTTTAAGTATACCAGAAGCCTTGGTTAACCACAGGCTTACCTCTACCATTTGCTCAGTTTGGTCACTTCCAGCCTGTCTGAGAGAGCGTTCCACCCGCACTGCCTGCTGGGTAATGGTACGCAGGAAGTCTGAGCTGCAGCGTGTCTGAGGGTGATCGTCACCAAACTAAGAGAGTGAGAGGAGCCATGAGGCAACATGTCCACACCCAACACTGTTTTGTAAACAAGGGATACCAACCATGCTGGTGAAAGCCGTGAAAGCCTCCCTCTCATGGTTCATGGCAGAACGATAGTCGCCTTGACTACACATCCACTGGGACAACAGGTGCTGACTGGTCAAAGGGAAAATAGCGGAAGAAAGCAGCAGATAAGTTGTAAGAATTAAAGGCAATAAAAATAAAAAATAACAACTTTACAATGGTTTGCAGCAGCACTGCTAACTATTTGTACGTGACATGTAATATATTTACTTGAGCGCTGTGCGCAGATCTGTGGGGCCAAAGAAGGAAGCGTTAATTTTCAGTGCGTTCTGCAGGAAGCGTCCTGCATGTTCCCCGGTCAACACCAAACCCAGACAGCTCTAGAACAGGAAAATTGGTGGTAACTCGGGGCAGTGTTATGCCACAAGCTAGCTAAAGAACATTGATGTATGCATTTGTAATTGTCGACCTACATCTATTGTGGCTACGTAGGGATGGTCTTCTCCGTGAACCGTCAGCGTTAGCAGACGAGCTCTGAGCAGACATTTCTGAGCCAGGACATTCTCCCCTCCCGCATACATGTACACAGCCAGGAGGGTCTATTTTTAAAAATTAAATAAATGCAGGAAAGATGAGTAAGCGGTAACTATGCAAACACAGACACAACATACCCCACATGCAGCTTCCACAAAAACAAAAAATACAGAAAAGAAAAAGTGTGTTCCATAGCTTTGGGGTATAACTTACAACGGCTGTATCCCCAATATTTATTTTGCTCCTACTGGAAACTTTCAATAAACCAGTGTCAGATGACCGCAGCATTCTAGAGTGCACATTATTAACAAGGGCTTGAGCAATGTAGCTTGGTTTAGTCCATGTAGAAGGAGGACCTTAATATATTCTTTAACAATCAAATGATTTCATAATATTACAGAACTTTGATTCAGCCTTATCATCTAGGAATCTCTTCTAACCAGTATTTCAATTTTAGTGTATTATCAGATATGGTTGGCATCAAAAAACAGATGGTCAGAGATAGGCAAGTCAGAATATGAATATTGAGTTCTCTGTTGAGTAATATGGCATATTTTGTGATACCAAGTGAAATTAACACTGAAAATTCCTAGGAATAGTGGTGAATGTTTTGGCGGTCTATAGACTCATGTTCAATACAGATTGCCCTGACTTAATCTCTAGATGCCAGATATTCAAATGACGTAAATTCACCAATAGATGACTTTGGACTTGAGCTGTGTATACAGAATTACAGCAATTCCTCTATCTTTTGTCTTGGAGAACTCCAATGTTTATAATTAGCAGGACATGCTAGTTATTTTCAGTTATGAAATCATTAACAAAAAAAATTGTTATTCAAGGATCCAACATTGAAAAGAGCTTGTTTCAATTGAAGGCTTTCCATGTTACATTCCTTTTGTCCATAGGAAGGTGACGTGGTTTTTGTAATAGTTCCAGAGTTTGACTGAGTTTCAGCAATGCAGCCTATCCTCCTGGATTGGTGAACGTGTTAGAGGGGGTGAGTGGGTTCAAGTCTCTGCATGAAACAGGGACAACGCATGGCTATACTCACATATTGCTGGATAGTGTTGAGATGGTCAAAGCCGAGAACCCTCTCGCTGATAACCACCACTTTGAGTTGGACACTGCGAGCCTAGAGGAGAAAAGGTTTACAGCGCAGGTATTAATGGCCAGTATTTTCACCCCAGTATAACTGCCTTTGAAGCTCTTTAAATGCATACCATCAGCACAAGCTAGCCTGTACTTGACCCAGAGGATGTACAGGTGAGTGTATGGAGATAGTTTCTAGCTTGTTATTGTGGCGTTTGTTGGGCTCTTTGTTTTGAGTGTCTTTAACTTACAGTGGGGGTGGAGCGGGACAGTTTTTCATATGGTTCAAGTCTCTTGTGCGCCGACTCATTGTCAATCACATTTAGCTTACTTTTACACCGTATGTCAAGTGTAACCAAAAAGGTATAAGAAGTGACCAGTACCTCTGCTGCTTGACCTTGTAGGTAGGCCACCTTGGCCAACAGGCTGAGACAGTGGCAGGCCCCTGGGTGGAGGTCATCACACACCCTTCCGTATAGGTAGGCCGCTTCTTTCAGACGCTCATGGGCTTGGTCCAACAAACCTATATATAAAAAGAATCATGTGAATATGATTTTACATTGCAAACACATACAAACACATGCTTGCATACAATGCAAGCATACAAGACAACCATGATGTTGTCACAGGAATAGGTCAATGTTACCTTTCTGAATTAAGGTCTGTGCAGCATGGAATGCCTTTGAAGCATCAGTGATTGGCATGTCAATGTGCTTGACAAAGGGGAAGATGTTGAGTACATCATCCGGACCAATGGGAGATTTACTGTCCAGGAGGTAATCTCTCAGCCTCAACTGTCAAAAACATGGACATTGAGTGTCATGTAATATGAAAAAGAATATAATAGAAACACTATTTTATTTTAATATCCCCCCCCCCCCTCCCTGTATTGCAGTGGGTAAAAGTAATAATAATAATAATCAGCCAGACTTCCTGCTTGAGATGTGTTAAGTTACCTGAACTCCCGTCTTCAGGCAGAATTCTCTCAGCAGAGATAGTCTTTGCAGCCCATAGGTCTCCACCAGGTGGTTGGCACCAGCGCTGTCATAGGGGAGATACAGTGCAGTACTGTTGTTGCTCTGACACACTGGGGTTTATAGAACAGTTCACCTAGAGTGGCATCATCCTCACCCTAGACAGTCAGTGACGTTGTACGTCTCTGCTGCGTCCTGGCACACCAGGTTCCACAGCTCCGTGGCTGAGAGGGTGCTCCAAGGTGTGCTTTCAGAGGGGCCACAGGCCTTTCCCCGCCGCCTGGACTTCTTCTTGGTCTCCTCCCCGGCAACAGATTGACTGAAGTGGGGAACCAATAGGCAGCACAGAAAGTGACTGACAGCTGCAGAAAGGCTGGACACCTCCACACCCTGAAAACAAACATGAGCACAGATTATAATGATATATAGGTCTGAAATATTTCAATTACCTTTTGTATTTAACTAACTATTTTGTGCTGCAGTCAATATGATAGCAGGAAGTAAATACTGCACCTGCACAAAATTGTTGAAAACTCTCCTTGCCGAACGAACCACAACTTCACCTATGGTCAATCGCTAATGGAAAGGCAGGAGGGGGGGTGGTGGAAATAAAACAGACAACTAATTTATTAAGTTTATCTAATACAAGTTATATAATACAAGTATCTTATACAAGTCTTAAATTAAAGGTTCGCTAAAGCTGTTAAAACTAACACACCATAATGTGCCTCAGGCGCTCCTTGTGTTCCGATTGGCTGATGGCCTTAACCACATGGCCCAGATACCGGAGGTTGATGCCTCTATGGTGTAGTGCTTCTTTCAGTGAAGTTCCATCCATGGGCGTTTCAGTTGACTGCAGGCAGTACTCCATCTTGAGAACACAAACAGATGTGACATATGGTGGGCTCAATAGAGCTGGAAAACAACAGGTGGAAAACAAGATATATCCACTTACAAAAGACGGTATCTGTTCTGTGACAATGAAAGCTGCAGCTTCTCTCAACAGCCTCTCCTGCAGCCGGGTGGCTTCACTGTCGCATTTAGGAAATGACACACCTAGACAGAAAATGTTATGTGTCATTTACTTTTAAGAAATGACACTCCTAAACATATATAAATGTTATGGGTTATTTACATTTAGGAAATGACACTTCTAAACATCCGGTATAGGAAAGGTTATGATTATTTACATTTAGGAAATGATGCTCCTAAACATAGTGTATAGAAAATGTTATGTATACATTTTCAAATCAGATGTGAGTGTGTGTGTACAGTATGTGGTTGGGGAGGAGGGTTACTGTATATGGGCACCTGGAGAGAAGATGTTTGGGTTGAATCGCATCTCGAAGATGATGTCACTAACTGAGCCCACATCCTTACAAGCAGCTCGTACCGCGTTGGTGCCTCGAGAATCACCTACAAAAGTGTCCCGAATAAAACCATACCATCAACCGCTGAGTGCAGGCTGGCGTTACGTCCGTCACTTTGCAATAGATTGACCTGAAGCGCTCCCTACCTGCTGTCGCACATTGTTCAAAGCCTCCATCCTCCTCCATCCTCTCTCGGACACGCTGGGTGAACTGGGAATGTCTGCAAATAAAACAATTAAAATAAATTATGCTGAATTAGAAAACATGCTTTAAAAAAGGATAAGCCCTTATTGTCAACATAATTGTAAAAAGTAATTCCAACTGAAAACTCTTACTAGAGATTGCATCATAATATAAAGTATATTGTAGAATTTAAGTTAAGTTAGCATTTAATTTAAGTTAGGGAGGTATCGAGAAATTAATGGTTAAAAACAAAAAGTTGAGAAAACAGTAGGGGGACAATCAGTTTAGTGCAAAACTAATCCTACTTTAAGCAGGAGGCCCATACCCCCCCCCCCCCATCCCCCCACATTGAGTCATTGTTAATGCTAGAACATAAGGGCAAGTTTCTACATGCTTATCTGTCTTCTTTCTTTTAGGTACATTTTAGCTCTTACTTGTGCTGGACAAAGGATTGCAGCAGCTCTCGTCGCAGCCTACAGAGCCCATGGGGAAATGTTCTGGGAAGCCCCATGTCTGTTTGGTAATTCTCTGGCCAGACTTCCTCTTTCATGCAATTCATCTTGTCCTCCTCTGCCCCACAACTCTTCTGCTCCTCCTCGACAGCACCTTTGACCTGGACGTCTGGACAGAAGTTGGCATCAACTGGGAAGGTCCTGAACAGATCCAATAGGTAGAACCTCCTGTCTGCTCCCAGCAAGCCTTGGGCATCCACTGAGGTGAACAGTGGCACCTGGTGTCCGTTCAGGGACACAACTGCATGTCTCTGAAGGGCTAAAGCCTTAGCAGACTGGGCCAAGAGTTGTAGAAGCTGTCTGCGATGAGGGGACTCCTGGGGCCCCGCATTCACCCCATACAGCAGTCCCCTGTCACGACCACATAGCCGGCATAAGTAACACACCATTCTATCGATAGCAAACAATCATAAGGTTTCCATCCAAGGCTGGTACCTTGAGGGAGGTGAGGATCCCTGGTCCTGCTCTGAGCCCTCCAAGCCAGGGGCCAGACCCTGGGCAGACAGACGAATGCCTCTGTAGTCTACAGTCGCTGTGGGTAGAGTGTGCAACCCTTGCAGCGGCCCTTCTAGGTCACTATAGGCCTGTACTCCCTTCAGCTCAAGCCTCTGGGCTGCCCTGTAACCAGAGCATAAAGAATACATTATATAGTATTTCTGTACAAGTTAATCTCTCAGGAAGTTTTCAATTCTAAAAAAGAGGCATCAGTGATTCTGATAGAAAGACTATTGATATCTGAACTCAATCAGAACATCTCTCCGGTCAATGCCGTAGGGTGCTTCTCCCTCCAAATTGGGCACACATTGCCAAAGCTAAGATATTGTGCGGTTCCCATTTTCAATACCAGGGCTGTGTAGAAACACATACAGAACGGATAGCTAGCGGACAGCAAGGAGATAGTCGCCGAATCTGACAAAGTGAGGCATACATAATCGCTGACACCACCTTCATGTACATTCATTCAGTTTACTATAGCCTTGCGTCATTAAAACGCACACCAATGTTACCAGTCTCACCTACGACCCCTTTCCCCGCCGAGTGCCTCATTTGAAGCCCCCTGGCTCATAAACAGTCCTCCCCACAGGAAAGCAGGGTCCTCTGGGTTTCCATTGACTGGCTCCACAAAGCCATCCATCACTGTCTCTGCCCCCTGAGCCACAGCCCACACAAAGGCACTGTTTACCTGAGGAGACGAGGAAAAGGTTTAATGATACAACTAATGACCAGAAGTATAGGACTGTATGCCATTCTGCTCTTCAAGGCCACTGTAGTATTCTCAAGGTTACCTGGAGCAAAGCTCTCTCTCGGAGTAGTCGCTCCTCTAGACTTGACTGCGGCAAATCCCTGGCGGCTTGCAGCTCCTCATTCCAGTCTGGGGCCTAGAAGTTGAGCACAAACCCGACAGACTTACACGACGCATTGAGTGAGCACTGCGTTTTTACAGCAGCACACTGAACTGACTGAAACGTGAAGCAGCGAAGCACTGCTGTCTGCCACAAAGAACCTGGGCTGATGCAGGTTCATCCAGTCCCAGTCTGCTAAAGGAGTTCTTGTGCGTTCGGGAGGCACAGGAGGGTCCCAGCCAGGTCCGGGTACGGTATGGAGTGGGCAGCACCTCTACTGGGGGCAGCTTAGTACTACAGCAACAGACAGACAAAGACAGATCTGTAGGGTGATGGATTGGTTTGTATTGCTCCTATTACAAGACATGGAACAGTCTTGTAAGGCATAACAGATCATACATACCCATTTTTGAGGGTTGATAGGGTTTGCTTGAACATAGGGCTGATGTGACACAGCAGGTCTGTCAAACAGTGGCAGACCGGGGAGGACTGAACGGGACGAGGATCAAAAACCTCCTCTGTAGACCTGAATTATTAAAAGAGAGGTTCCGAATATTTAGATTAATACACTACTTCATACATTAAGATAGCCACAAATATAATAAGTATAATTGGTAGGCCTTTTACCTATTGACGAAGAATCCTCTAGGACATGATGTAATGTCATACCGACGCCCCTCCAGCGTTACCACGGTAATGTACAGGAAGTCACCCTGCAGCTTTCTGTGTCCAGGGGGTGGGTTCCAGCAACTGAGTGACATGTCCCTTAGATAGCTGGGAATCTGAAGGGAGATCCAGTATACTGTATGGTCACAGAGTGTGACTACGTGCATGTGGCTTTGGCGATCAAGCCATTACTACATGTGGGCTCTGTGTGTACCTCTGGCTGGGGACTGTGTGGAAGCAGGGCCATCACGGGCCTCTCTGGTGATCCAGGGAAGAGGTATTCAGGAGGAGCACTGTCCTGGTTGGTTGACTCCGCCTTTGTGTTGCTTGAAGAGCGCTTCAGGCTCTTGGCAGACTCTGCACCAATACATAGCACGTACAACTCTCTTCACCAGGGGTGCTCAATGAGTCATCTACACGGTTCGCTCATTTTATTTTGCTTCCTTTGATGCACCGTTCTGTGTGCGTACCTGACGTGCGTGTGATTGTCTCCAGTATACTGGGGGAGTGTCCTTCTTTCAGAGCATCTTGGGATCCAGAGGATCGAAGGAGCTCCAGCACACGGCCCAGATGGGCCCTGGCTGATCGGGGTGAGTATGGCTCTGGAATGACGGAACAGAGAGCACTTACAGAGAAGCCTTACAGACTGAGATCAAGAAGAGCTCAGGGGATGATTAGAGATAATTACACTGAAGGGAAATTCCAAACGGAAACACAATGCAA
Source organism: Aphredoderus sayanus (assembly GCA_027564795.1). Lineage (NCBI taxonomy): Eukaryota > Metazoa > Chordata > Actinopteri > Percopsiformes > Aphredoderidae > Aphredoderus > Aphredoderus sayanus. The sequence continues at coordinate 19,366 of JAODUG010007905.1, read as the reverse complement.
CATTTGCAACATGTACAGTAATTCCCATCAGTGCACTATTAGTCTAGTCCCCATCAACAAGATATACTCTGAAAGCAATACCACTACAAATTTGACCTGGCATTTTTATATAATCAGTCCTCTGTATTATCATTATGTAACGGTATACTGTCTCTGTCTCATCATCAAATGTAAATACAGTAGTCACAGGGTAAATGAACGAGCACTGGTTGTCTAAATGGGGATAAACTTAAAAAAAACAGGAGGAATTTAAAATGAATATTTGATCATTTATTTTAATCTACTTTGACTGTATTTAATTAAAAGTTAATGCATCTTGACATTATCATAGATTTGTTTGTTTGTGAACCTCTTAGAACAAACTGTCTCAAAGTGTTAAGCTCTGCCCTGGAGCCCTTGACATAACATGTTTGTCATGCTGTATATGGCAACGGCCAAGTGGATGGAGATAGAGGGAGTAGGAGCAAACAAGGATCTGTGATGGGAGAAACAGCAACACTACCTTCTACCAGGCGCAAAATGGATCCTGGTTTGAGACCCTTTAGACTTCGCAATTCTGTAAGCGGTTCCAGAGTCACACCAGCAAATGCCAATGAGAAGCACGAACGTGGACACACCTCCTCCCTCGCCAGGAGGGCCATGACAGCGTCTTGAACCAACCAGAAACCATGAACCTGTACAAACACGTACAGTACACAAACATGAACACCCACCATGAGTCCACCTAGAAGAAGATGATTTAGCATGGCCCAAGCCCAACCCAAGTTTATGGTTGCTATTATATGTGAAATTCTCAGACCATGAATTACCATACCTGTATCTCAAATGGTTCCACACCTGCTCCTTGAATCTTCACAGTAAGAGACGTGTCATCAGGTTTTGCAAAAGCGCTCGGGGGGAGCTCGTCTGTGTGTGTGGCAGAAATCAGAAAAAGAACATTGATGGTTGATGCTGAACAAGATTCAAAAGTCATGCATGAGAAAAGGAGAGTTGAGTCCCAATGTACCCAGGCCTAATGTACATAATGCGTGCAGCATCAATTAGGTAGTCCCAACTAAATACAGTCAGCTGGAGTTTCTGTGTTATGTCTTGACTATAATGTATGCTAATGTCAAAGAAAGTGAAAGTGGGGCGTGTCACACACACACACACACACACACCTGACAGGACCCAACGTGTTCCTCAAACTCAAGTGTGGATAAACCTGTTGAATTTCCCTTTCATGTCATCTGATGATGAAGGGACAGCCACACCTATTGCTGGCATGTTTTAACAGCAGAACACTAAAGCTAATAAACTAACACTACTTTTGCAGGAAAGCATGTGCAATGATTCAGTGAGTCTCTCTGGTTGTGGGAGCTAGGTAGGCCATGCTAGACTACGCTAGAAGGCTTGTACATTTACTTAGAAATGTATATTATTCCTGGTACTTTCTGCAAAGCTGCATAACATGCCAATCAACCTGTTGCCCTGAGCGTAACGCGTCCTTTTCCAGGGGAGAATTACTGCAGGGCACATTTACTTGGACAAATGCCAAGGCTATAATGTAAATCTTTTATATTTTGGGGAGGAGTACTTTTAGTCAAAGTGAGCACCTCAAAATAGATAATTAGCTTAACTTAGAAAATGGGTAAAACAATTTATCTGAAAGTTTTTTTTTTTAATTAAAATGCATAAACAGAGCTATTTAAATTAATATAATTATTATTATTAGTATTAGAATAATGATTTTCAATCTTTTTTTATTGTATTTGTCATGATATGACAATAAAAATATATTTTGTTAATACATTTTACAATGTTAAATGATCCTGACAACTTTATACATTTACATCTCTAGGCTAACCAAATGTAAAAAGACTCTTGTTCAGGGCAGCAAAGCAATGCTATATCTCAGACTACCCAGCAAAGGAGGCCCTAAATGAAAAGAGGGTGCAAAATGAAAACTGCAAGGCAGAAGTCAAAGAACCACACACTGCAACGATTCCTCACCAGTCTTTGCCTGGTTTCGTCCTCCAGTTCCTTTCTTCACTTTGTCCTTCATGTCTGCTTGTTAAAATGTTTTATTTAGCCGTCTTGCACTCTTTTCCACCTTTAGGGTGTTGTCCAGTAGCCTTGGTGCAAACTGCTGGAAGACTGCGGAGTTGAGAGAGTGTGCGAGTTGATTGTGTGCCAAGGATGTGTGTGTGAGAAAAAAAAACTATGCGTGCTGCCTCCACTAGGCAAAGCTCGGCTTATCTGTTTCAAACCGTGAAAAAAGCCACACCCTCCTATTTCTCAACACAGTCACAGTCCACTCACATACTTTGTTGGGTGTGTCTTGTCCACTCAAGGCCTACTCACTCTTCCTTCCCTTGCCTTTGGCATTTTCCTTTACTCCCAGTCTCCCATACTCTCTCCTCCTCCAAAAGGAGAGGCGTGTGTGGTGTATAGGTGTAGCCTAATGTTCGCTGTGCAGGCCTTGTGCTCTGTTTAACTTTGTGAGAAGGCCTGTAGTAGGTTTTCACAGTAAGACTGTCCAGAATACGACGTCCTTCTCCTTCTTGTGCAGTAATACACATTGCCATTAATTATTAAACACGATCTGATCACCCGAGTTTAACACTACGTACCTATACTTCCTAATGTTATACCTACTGTTTTCAGAAAATTGTAAAAAAAATAGATATGTATAGAAAGGCATAATAGAATAGCTTATGAGTAGATGGGTGAAATCATGAACTGATTAAACTGGTGTTTTGTCATTGTTGAAAACTTTATATAGCCTATACATTTATAATATCTTGACCAAACCCAAAGCATTATTGACATTAGTGATATTACTTCCTAAAACATGTAGCCTGCAGTATTTATTGATATTTCTGGGATAAAACCAGAACACAATTTCTATAAACTCTGCAAAAAGAAATGTCTGCTCGACTGCTGTGCTGTCATTTACCTCTCCGCTGGAACACAGGAAATCAAGCGTATGAATAGGTCCCCTTGATTCAAATAGTTAACATATCACAAAATGTTGACATTATGCTGTAATTGTCAGATACGCATTCGAAAACGGTCATCAATTGAGCTGAGTCGTCCTTTAAATAGGTATGCAGCCAGCTCAAGATCCCGACATTACAATTCATGACGTCATGTTGCTATTTGGGGGCGGAGCTTTAGTGTTGTGATGCAGTGAGGAAATGGCTCCCCCGCCAAGTTAAAATATAATCCTGTCAGCGTGCCCTGGCTCTATATATATATAAACATTTTTGTTATAGTATAGTATTCGTATAATCAGTATAATTATTCAATGCCTTATTGCAGCTTACATGTTTTCTGTTTTTACTCCTTTCATCCTAATGCCGTAGAAAAAGAACAAAACCCCAAAAATATTTTTTTCAGTGACAACAGTTGGTAGAATCACATTGAAGCTATTTGAATATTTTTTGGTATCATCTAAAAAGAACAAGTAAAATAAGTAAATTGATTATTTCGTTGGGGTTATGTTCAGGCTACAATTCTGGCGCAACACTGTGCTTATCTAAATGTAGACTGTGTGACAGGACGTACTCCTTGGCTAACACAGTTAGCTAGAGCAAGACCAGCAAAACAACTTGTACCGGTTGATCCTCTGGTTCTGAAGAAATGGTGTAATGGGTTAATGTTTTAGGTTTAGTTTGGCCTGACGTCCTGTAACGTCAGTAACACCAGGTGATACTTAAAAAGTGAGTGTGCATCGTACCACTATTATACCATGGTTTATTGACTGCAATTGTTGTGATAGCTTGTTTGGCAACTAACAGTAATGTCCTCACAACCTAAACAAATAAAATTACTCAGATTAAAACATTGCAATAATTATTAGAAGGCGCCGTGTTACTGTAACAGTATCAGTATAGGTTGCTAGCTGCTGAACGACCACACTTTTTTGTTATTTTATTAGCTACTATCCTGTACCAGGCTTAGCTTCTCATTAATTCTAATGTCAATTCTCAATCCTTTGCTGTGCAAACAGATAGATTATCATATAAGCGTTATATCACTAGAATTACTTCTAGTTAAAGAAGCTGGTCAATCTTATTAGCGAGTCATGAATATGTGGTTGCCACCTTCTGTGATCTGAAACTGCCTATTATGTTTGTAAACGTGAGCATCCCTTTTACTGGCCAGTACATGTTACATTATTGTGTTTCCTTACTGTACTGTAGGTATACATTATATTATATGGTTATGGATCTGCCATATGTGCCTGTCTCTGCCCCCACTACCACACTCAAGTTAGAACTTGGTGTTGTGGTCTGGTTTTAGGGTGATGTCACAGAGTCGGAGTGAAGAAGGGGATATCCCAGCTGCACCCAGCTCAAATGCCCAAGACCCATTTGACAACTCCTGTCATCCTAGCAGTAACACACCCCCAGACAAGGTAGTGAGTGGTCTTTCTCCTTTCTCTATGACATACAGTAGAACCACTTGCCTATACTTCAACTCACTTGTTTGGCTCTTATATTCATTTATTTAAAATATATATTTTAAAAACCACTAAAAATGGTTGGATTCATCTCAACACCTCAACATAGATGTTACACAAACCTCTTTATTTTGTCAAATCCAAGCAAGCAAATGAAACAATTTAGCTTAGCTTGGGGGGTGTCCATCTATTACCTTATCCCCTGGGAGGTAAAAAAAACATTATTTTCTTTGTCATACTGAGGAAACAGTGGGAATCTCTATTTGCCCCTGAGTCTACTTACTAACAATGGAACAGGTCAACCTGTGAAGGAGGAAGGAGGCCAGTGGTCTTGAACCCACATGCCAATACTTTGAATGCTTTTTTTTTTCTTCGCAGAGAAAACAGAAGGTACAGTATGAAGGGCTAACCCACAGCTGGGGTGTTTTCATTGGAAAACAAATAGGCCAAGTAACATGGCCACATAAAGTCTTATAAAATTGGTTTGCAGAAGGCACATTGACTGGATTCATGTAGTGCACAGCCAAAAACCTTTCCTTAAAAAGACATAGTATGCAAGTCCGTTTTTAAATGGTGCATAGATGACACACCAGTGAGATGTTATTATTAGCCATGCCTCTTGATCATGATTTAGGAGAGGTCTTCCAAACATGTTCTTGTTTATTATCTGATTGTTTCTCTATATCTTGTCTCACACTGCATATTTCCATGGAACTCCTATCGCATATTTAGCAATGCTGGTTTAGATTTGGCAGTTATCAGAAGTGTGGTTCAGTGTTTTTCTTGCTGTCAGCAGAAGCATATTTGTCAGCAACAACCCAACAAATATGGACTAAATTATTCCTGGCCTAATCAAAAAATTTTGGATTGGTCACACGTACAGTATAACACACACCGGTTTGACCACACAGGGGTCTTTGGATTTGTCTGTGATAGCCAATACAATATTGGTTTGTACACAAGCATTTAGCTGAGTCAGTTGTTGACAGAGGAGGGAAAGAGAGACAGCTCGGCGAAGAGAATAAAGCAGCCATTGTGTGTATTTCGGAGGGGAGGGAGGCCTGAGCCTATCCTGTATGGCCAATTCAGATTGTCTCAGGTTCTAAGAGAGGAGCTTTATGCAAGGGCATAGGCTGTGCTCCGCTTATTCTTGAGGCCATAGAGATCTGTAGTCCTACTTCGAATACAATGACATTTGGATGATTGCTGGAGGCACGTGGTAACACACGCTGCTTTTTTCTCTTGGCATATAAATAAGAGATTAGATTGCAGCGACGAAGAGGATGTGTTTACTTATAAATGTTGTAAATTCCTGACTGTGCTGATGTTTCTTCAGGTGTCGCAAGTGGTGGACGAGGTTTCTTCTTCCTCTACTTCTTCCTTCGAGATGGTGGACATGGAGTCTGTTCTGCCCCCGTATCAGCCCGTGCAGCCTCACTGGTTCTTCTGTCGGCGGGCCGAAGACAATACCTCCTGGCTTCCTTTTAGCAGAGAAGACTCTGAGAAACTAGAGAATGCCTATGCCACTGGTAAGTGTGTGTTTGTGTGTGTGTGTGTCTGTGTGTGTGATATGTCAGGGTATGTGAAAAGTAGGGAATAAGTGAGAGTGCTATAAACAGCTGTGGGAAGCATGGGATGTCCTAACAGGCCTGTTCCCAGCCCTGGCTCACTGGTGCTCATAACTCTCCTGGCATAATACATTGAGGTTAGGTTTTGCTTACTCAATACTCTATAATTAGTGAGAATAATCAGATTAATGCTCTATTTCTCTAACATGGTTTACATTTAGGTAGATACATGAATATGTTCTGATTATTTAGAGAAGTAAAAACAAATGTTTATTTACTTCTTGATTCATAAATAAATATGGTTTGCCTTTACTGCAAAAGACTAAATGCTTCTGCCTCTTACTGCATGGACGTTATACGCGGAATAACACTGATGTTAAAATCGCATATAGACAAACACAGAGCAATACGATTAAGGTGTATACATACGGCTTTGTAGTCGCTGCACTGACCAATGATAGCTCAGAAAACCAGTGATCAAAATGACAAGTTGAGTAACGTCGTGTTTACGTGAGAAATGCCATTGTTGCTTTACTGGTATAAGCAGTTAAACTTTTAGGAAAAAAATAAATAAATATTGTTTCTCAAGGAAACCATATTGTGCAATTATTTTGCGTGCGTGCGTGTGTGTGGGTGCGTGTTCTACATGTGACCCACCGCCTACAGTTGGAGAGGACGAGGTGGTGGTCTCGGTGGACGGCGAGCGCTACGACGTGCACGTGAAGGAGAGGAGGCGTCACGCTGTGTACTGGGAGCAGGCTCCCTCAGAGGTACGCAGATGCACCTGGTTCTACAAGGGGGACAAGGACACCCAGTACATCCCCTACCCAGAGGAGCTCAGCAGCAGCTTGGAGGCAAGTCTCACACTGCTGTACCCCAACTGTGGAGGTATGCCCTCTTTATTCTCTGTTCCCTTTCACCATTTTCCCCCTCTGGTCTCAGGATGCCTATATGATATCAGTGACTGTCGATGAGTGGAAACGGAAGATAGACTTCCCCTCAGGAGAGACCATCATCCTACACAATCCCAAGGTGTGACAATCAATCACTGCAATGTGTAGAAGTGCAAGACAACTGCTTGAGCGTTACTTAACACGCGTGTAATGTTGCACATGTCTTAACCGCCGTTAATCACTCTTATCTCAGCTAATAATGCAGTATCAGCCAATGGGGTTGCAGGATGAGTGGGTCTCCTCCCCCTCTGAGCAGACCCGCCCGAGAACCGTAAAGAGGGGAGTGGACAACATATCTGTGGAGATACCAGATGGTATGTGTGTGTGTGTGTATTGTTTGAATTGTGTTCTCTCAGTGTGTGTCACAAGACCTGACAGTGACATCCTATACCCCTGCCCCCTCTTGTGTGTGTGTGTGTGTGTGTGTGTGTGTTTAGGTGAACCAGAAAAAGTAGACCACCTTGTCTTCATGGTCCATGGCATCGGCCCAGCATGTGACCTGCGTTTCCGCTCCATTATACAGTGTGGTGAGTGTGTGCACCTGTGTGTTTCTGTGTATTTTACAGTCACATACTCTAGGTAAGTTGTTAAGGCTGGTTAGACCCGTTCTCAAGTCTTATTGCATGTACAGACCCAGTTTGATTGACATCTGCCCGACTCTCTGTTTTGATAGACCTGTTGGGATGGGCAGCTGAGTTATTTTGTTATTAATGGCATGTACAATGTGCTGACATTAGGAATCATGCTGCATAGCATCCCCGCTTCAACCTAAGGCTTATCAGATGTACTTATCTAAACACTGGGCTGTAATCCACAGTGCATGTATCTATGAGTTAGAGTGTGTGTAACTGTCTCTCCTCTCTAGTGAACGACTTCAGAAACGCGTCTCTCTCCCTGTTGGGCACCCACTATAAGCGTGCCCAGCTGGATGGCGCGGTGGGCAAAGTGGAGTTCCTTCCAGTCAACTGGCACAGCGCACTGCACGGAGATGCCACCGGCGTGGACCAGTAAGGGCACACTGATTCACACAGACAGCGCCAACAACACTGCCTTTGCATGTAAATGCTGTTCTTTGTACGTGAATTAGCTGAATTGAATTGTTGACAGTTTGGATATTTAGATATATTCAGGATTATATTCCTCTTCAAAATGTGTTCTTCTCAATCTCCTCCCCAGGGACATCCAGAGGATCACTCTGCCCAGTATCAGTAGGCTGAGACATTTCACCAACGACACTCTGCTAGACCTGTTCTTCTATAACAGCCCCACCTACTGTCAGACTATAGTGGACACAGTGGCATCAGAGGTCAACAGGCTGCATGTTCTCTTCAAACAGAGACACCCAGAGTTTACTGGGGCTGTTTCTGTAGTGGGCCACAGCTTGGGTAATGTATACACAATTATATACAATATCATACAGTACTGTGATTTAAGTAGTTTAGTTTAATGTAGTTTTTAATTATTTCCTTGGAAGGGGTTCCCACTCATTTTGACCTGAATCCTTCAATCTCACACAATTGAGGAAATAATTTGACTATAATTTGTTCAAATCTCTGCATTAAACTGCATTAATATTACACATTTTTACCCCATTTGTTGTGTCGACAGAAAACATTGCTCTAAACTGAATTGTGTGATTACACTGTAGTCAGACACTATCACCATAACTGGGAGAGAGGGAAAAATGAGGTCCAGGTCAGTTAGCCAGAATTGCCCTTTTAAAGAAGTGTATTTTCACCTGAGTAGAGAGGACACATGACAGATGCTAATTAGTGTGTGTGTGTGTGTGTGTGTGTGTGTGTGTGTGTGTCTGCGCCTGAGATTTGCATCTAAACAAATGTGGTGCAGTTTTTGCTTTAAATTAGTTTCTGTCAACCAAGGAATTCCATGGTGTGAAGACAAAACTGTGGTTACCTATGTAACTGTGGTTTTATGATTTCGGATTCTCGGGACTTCCCACGAGAAAATTGCCAAGGGGTCACTTCCTGAGTGAACGTGCCTTTAGTAGTGGGTCAAGGGACACACCTAGGTCATCACATGTGACCTTGTGACCTGGACCTGCACATACACGTGATGGACATCCAGGTGCTTAAAGAACTCTTAAAGAACCCTATTTCTGTTTATCTGTTTCATTAGGTTCTCTAATACTGTTTGACCTGTTGACCAATCAGAAGACTGAATCAGGAGATGCAGATAAAGAAGAGGTACTGTAGTGGCTCAGTCAGATGTTACTGGTGAAGTCTCTGAAGATAAGAATATAAAAATATTACAATGTTTCTCTCAGTTAAAATACTGCTGCACTGTGTTTTAGGTGAGTTGTGATGAGCCCTGTCCACTGATCTGCCATGCCCTGCCTCAGACTCTGACCAGACTGGGCCTACAGGAATACCTGCCTCTTCTCCAGAGAGAAGATCTTGACCTGGAATCGCTGGTAACACAAAAAGACACAGGCATAATGTATATGCATAATCTGTGATGTTATGTAGAGTAAGTGAATGAACTAGTTGTCTTTCTCTGAAGGCTTTGTGTAATGATTGCGACCTTAAAGATTTGGGAATTCCTCTTGGACCTCGAAAGAAGATACTGAACTATGTACGGAGGAAACGTGTTCAAGAGGTTAGATGCAACATCACACGTGGAGGTTTCTAAAACGTAATGACAGATGATAAATGTCTGTCAGTTTACCATGAGTACACTGGAAATATTTGATATCATAATAGTTAACGCAAAGCTCTTGAACTTCATGGCAGTTTTGGTGCTATGTTATCAATCACTCATGCTGTACATCTGTACATCAAACAGCAGGCTTTGTACCCCACAAGCTCCTTCTGAGCAGCCTGTTGTCCATACGCTGTTTTCAAATTGAACAGTATACAATAGCAGTACTACTCATCGTCAGTGTCGCTGCTACAGGACAGCTCAAGATTATAGCTTTAAATGTATGTTCTTTTCTCTATCATTCTATCTAGGATGGCAAGGCAGGGACAGTGCTACTGGCCCCAGGATTGCAAGCTCCTCTAGACGCCAAGCCCATCGACAACCATGGTAACCAGTCTACGGGATTGACTTCTCAGCAGTTCCAGTTCCACAGGGCCCAGTCCATCACCAGCGCTGTAGACTATGAATACTTTGATGTGGGCATCGGACAGGTAAGGTACATGTTTGCTTTGGCTTGGGCATAAGTGCAGCTGAAAGGCTTCTACATGTCACCTTCCCACTTCTCTCCTCCCTGCTGCTTGCCTGGACAGACCAATGGAGGCATAGCAAAGGGACAGGTCTGTCTCACATGGAGAGTGTTGTCTCTAGTTCTGTTTGTCACCACGCCTGTTTTATTTTCGCGGCATATGACCTGGTCAGCAACGACCTTTTTCCATTTTTAGGTTTACTTTAGCAGCGCCAACGTGGTCCCTCTTCACTCATGACTTTTACCATAATGGATACTTTTATTTAATATTGAGGTTGTAATATTAAAAGCACTCACTCTTATCTCAAAGTGTCATCTTTGAATCCCCTGTTTACTCCTCATGCACTTACCTCTTGCTCTTACTTCTCATATTTATATATAAAAACAAATACTCTTGCTTACAAAGCACTTCATTAGTTAGGCCTTTACCTACTGTGTTTTATATGGTTGATCACGTGGCAGTAGACATGATGACATTATGCTGCGATTGTTCTATTTAGAATATTGTTTGCTTACAATTGCTGGTGTAGGACCTATTGACAAATGTACTACATGTAAGTCGCTTTGGATAAAAGCGTCTGCCAAATGTAAATGTAAATATAAATGTAAATATAAATGTAAATATAGTATTGTGCTCATTCCGCGGTCTCACCTTGGCTGTGGTTGTGGTCCCTGCT